>JAWZYV010012562.1:0-171014 GCA_038373885.1 Cheiracanthium punctorium | reverse complement strand
AATTTTCTATTTTTTCAATCTTGTTAACCCTCCGTTAGGCGCGTGGACTGCGATCGTAGCGTAAGTCAAATTTCCTATGTTGATATTCGAGCATAAGTCGAATTTCCTATGTCAAATTCATATTTAAAATGCAGTTCCATAAAAATGAATGATGTCTTATACAATGATAGCTTTCTCATATTTTTTTCTCATTTTGCGTTTTTTTTTTCAAAAACTACTCAGTTGTTGACAAAACTAAAATAGGAAATTTAGCCATCACTCGAATACTCTTTTACCTGGTGTGTGTTGGTCTACGATCGTAGTCCACACGCCTAACGAAGGGTTAACAACTAACTACTTTTTGAAAAGACACAAAATTAGAAAGAAATAGGAGAAAACTATTATTATATATGACATCATCCCCTTTTACGGAGAACAGCATTTTAAAAATGAATTCAGATAAGAAATCTGGCTTATGGTCGAATATTGACATGGGAAATTTGACATAGGGTCGAATATTGACATAGGGTCGAATATTGACATAGGAAATTTGACTTATACTACGATCGTATTTCATGTGCCTAATGGAGGGTTAACGTAGATCTATAAGAAGGTTATTGCCTGAAGCACATTTTAAAAGGTTTTAGGGCGTATTCACATTCCCTCTTGAGAAAATCGCCCAAGATTCTACACTGTTAGAAGGACAGTAGGTCAGAGATCTGGACCTTCGCACATCAGTGCTCTACCATATTCGGTGTTTTATGTACTCGGCCATGTTGAGGCCGTATACATTTGAATCCAATATATAAACTAAATGGATGTTTCTGAAAGAGAATTTTGAAATTTTAACGGAGTTCAACATTGCTCGGAATTACATTGCGGGTTGAGATCACAATCGTTGTCTTCATGCACCAGTAAAAACATTTCGAAAATAAGTTTTAGACCGATCCCAACAGCGTTTTTGCTCTTCAAAAGTTGTATACACTTCAAAACGGAATGCAATTCCTAAGATCAATGTAGTTTAGTGTATTTTTCCTTTTAATGTGCGTGAAAAAACTATTTTATTTTCTGCTTTCAGAAATATGATTTCAAATAAACATCTTTTTCTTCAAAACAATCCTTAATTTAATCCTAAAAACATCGTTTGCAATGCAGCACTGTTATCTTTTTTTTCACTCTCAGCCGTCATAAAGTGCGTTCTACTAAATCTAGATATATATAAAAGGTCTTTTGAGACACCTTGTATATTAACGGACGTATATTATCTTGCTAGTGTTTTCTTTACCACATTGGGTTAATTTTTCAAATTATAGAAAACGTGATTTCATTTTCTGCAGCGATATCATTAGAGTAGTATACTGTATTTGATATAGTTATATGGCGCCTGAGGAATTTTGGCCCTTTTAATAACATAAATAACTTTGATAGATCGAGACCATTACACCACAAACAATTATATATACAATGAATTAAAAAAATTACTATTAAATTTTTTGACATTGTTTGTATCTTTGGAGGTCATATGGTATGCAAAGTATGGTAGATTTTCAAAGTAACACTTTGTCTTTAAAATATCACTATCTTTCCATTTATTTTTTAATTTTTATTACGAGTAAAAAAAATATCTAAACTTATTTTAAAAAAATATTCTGATTTCAAATATAAAATCGCGAAGGAAACTACGTATGACGTCACTGTTCAGCCTTTAACCGTCAACTTAAAATTAACATTGATTTAATGAGATGGGGGAATATTTTCCAAGAACAATATAAAACTGACTGTTTAAGAAAAATAGTTTAATATGTTTAAAAAAAGGCAAATATATTAAATAAATTGTAAAACATTCAATATTTCTAGTTTCTAGTTTAAGAATATTTCTTTTCATTACTTCAAATTACTTTATTTAGAAACTTCTTTTAATAGTCAATAAAGTATTCTGTATTAGCATTTATATTTTTTTAAACTTCTTTCATAAAAATGTAATACTTTTATATATTGAATAATAAATATTTTTTTCGTCTAATACTTTATTTGTAAATGGCCCATGCAAAGGTATTAAGACTCCAAATTGGAATTAAAAGAATTGCCTTCAATCTTTTGTCTTGCTGCATCGCGTCTTATTTCTTATAATTAAACATCGTCCGTTGAGAGTGTTAGCTAATAAGAAAGAAAATAGGATGCCTTTCTGTATAATCTTTCTCCAAATTTCTTTCTCAAGATCTGGAAACATGCTAAACTGTTTATTTAACTTATGTTATGAAAGTTGTTTAACTGTTAGCTGGTTGATATGAGGACTTTTCTCTCTTTTCACACCAAATACGCTTCTGCAGTTAGTTTCTTTTTCTCAAGAATGATTAAAGAGCGCAGATTTTAAACTTACTTTTGGATGTTAAGATTATCAAAGGTGTACGAAAATAAGTATATTTTTTTCCCTGGTTTTACTGAAGCAGTTGCATAAAAGTCTGCTAAGTAAATCCGTTCGTTCACATATGCTGAAAATTTTTATCTTGAATGGAAATGATCTCTAAATTAAAAGTCGTGATCTAGCTTTTCAAGATTCGTAAGGAGTTACACATTTTGAACAATATGAACTAAACGATCCCTTTCCTGGAAGCAAATGATATCACGAATTGAAAATGAAGACTATTTTTGGTTAATAATTTCTTTTCTTGTATTAGAACATTAAAAGCAGGTTCTTTTTGGCACTTTCCAATAAACATCGGAAAGCGTCAATAATTTCAATTTGTCTGTCTGCAAGACATAGAATCACCCCATGCTTAGAAAATAAACAATACAGGGGAAAATATACATTAGAATTGTTTTTTTAAGTATCCTCCTGCTTGTGAAATTTCTTTAATTACCTTTCATTACCATTCTCCTAAGTAACAAAGCTCTCCGTGTGACTGCTAATTCTTTGACATTTTTCAGCCTGGTTTCGAGTTCATATATATATATATATATATATATATATATATATTCTAATTTTCCTCAAAAACGTAACAATCAGGATTAAAAAATTATTATGTATTTTTTAATTAAAACTATTTAATTCAAAGAGAAATTATTTAATTATATCTGAAACCGTTAAAATAAATATCTGTTTTGTAAATTTAACCAAAGCATTAATGAATTTTATTTGACATTTAAAAATTAAATGTAATTTCTTTCGCATTTTTATAGCATCTGGTTCTTTTGTTTAGAATTGCCTCCATGCACTCAGATATCGGAAAATAAAGTACATGCACAAACTTTTTACATTTTAAATCCAGCTTTTCATATCATCAGTCCAATATCAACAATATACGTAAATATTCATGTTCTCAAAAAAAGCTTCGGCTGAAATGTGGTGTGCATACAAATATGAGCATTCTAGATCAGAGTTAAAAGCAATGTTATCTGAAATTGTTGTCTCTATGCATCGTCTTATTTCCTAAAATAAAACTTTCTCCCGTAAGAATATTAGCTAATCTTGGATAAAATAGCGAAATAATCTCCCCTATATCTAAATTTTTGTTACACTGTGACAATATTTGAATCAGCTTCCTTAGGTTGTACAACGAGCATTGATTGGTTGTTTACAGGCTGGTGTGATTTTGTCTTTGTATTTTCCCTCCAAATACTCTTATTTATTCTGTTCGTCTTTTCTTAACGATAGACTAATCAACGCATTTTCAAATTTGTGGTTGCTAAGAGCATTAAACAACCTTAAGAGTGGTCATTTTTAACGCTTTTCAACTAGGTTAAAAATTAATTTTGCTTGATTTCCGTTTGTCGGTCTGTAAATGCGTGCTTTAAATCCCGTAAATAACTCTCGATTTCTACGAAATTTATATGTTGCTCCTATGTACTGTACCACGCAACCTATTGTAACTAGTGTATGTGACATTTACAGTTCTACAGGAGCACTCAAAAGATTTCCAATACAATACGATCTATGGCCGGTCATTCTTTAAAGTCATTCGAAAGGAAAGAAAATGAATATATATTATTAAGTATTACAAGATAAAGCTCTCCATCGAAATTAGTGTTTTTATCATTAATAATTCTGCAGGAATACTCAAAAGAATTCCAACTCATTACGATCTATGTCAGTTCAGAGACAATAATCGATTTCAAGCTCAATACAATAAGTATAAAAATATTTATATCAGTTTACTCTTCGGTTAAATGCTGGAAAAAGCTCTTTTACAGGATGTCACATAATTACAATCATAGTGATACTGCAAAATTTTTTAATTCTGAAATCTCGCCAGATTAGAGGACGTTACGTTTCCAAATTTAGCGCACTAATAGTGATGTGTTGACAAGTGTTTTATATTCGATGCATTCGGCATGATCTATCTTTCTTGTTTTTTTTCCTGGTACAATTGAAGCATTTTTTTATAAAAAGCTTTTAAACAAAAATCAATCGTGGAAGTGAAATTGCTTTTACCCTGGTGATTTCTCTAGCAAATTAAAACAAAGTATGTTGTATGGATGCGCCATAGTATATCTTTCGTTGAGTTCTGTTTATGTCATTTTTTGAAGTTAAAAAAATTTGCTCAATTAGCTTAAGCATGCTTCAAATTTCGGGAAATGTACAAAACCCAGTCCCCCCCCCCTTCCTCTTCTTTGAAAAGAAAACAGACATAAGACTGAAAAAACACTCAAAATACTGGTGTTAAACGATAAAGTAATTAAAAAAAATTTTGTAAAAAACACACATAAGAAGGGGTTTAGAAAAAGAACATTTGCCACCCCGTACCCTGTTATAGGTTACGAATCTTGGACAATCCTCTATTGTCGAGCACCCACGTAACAAACCTCAGATGCATGCCAAATTTTGTATTATTAGTTGTTTCGGATATATGAAATACTGTCGTACGAGAACATGATTGCTTCCTAAGCCTCCCTTGCTGCTAGCCTGCCTAAAACCCTGGAAAAGGGTATTAATAATCGATTTTAACATAAAGCTGAACTCTTCAGACATTTTATGGTTTCTAATTCTGAAGAGTAAAAAATTCAGTATTTACAGTCCAGCAATACAACACAAATTTGCTAGGAAAAATTATTCTAATAAGCGGGATATTCCGTTTTCCGGGATCACATCAACTGTAGTTGAAGCCGCTTAGTGGAATACCCGTTTATTGTAATAAATTTTCGATGTACCAAGCAATGCACCAATTTAATATAAATGCCTCTAATTTTACCAAACATATTGCTGTAAAATAATACAGCATAGTGTGCTCTAATTCTACTCAAAAATGACGTAATGACACTGATAAAACAACCACGAAGAACCTACGGCAATGATTGTACGGCAACTGGCACAGTATACTTCACAACGTGTTGCGTTACGTTTACCCACACGTTGTGCTGTAAAATAATAGAGCACTGTGTGTTGTAAATTCACTCACAAAATGGCATAATGACGTTGATGTGCCAAACACGTAGAACATTGTATAGCAAATAGGCACCGTCTACAGCACAACGTGTGGATAAAAGGAACGCCAACATCACAACGTTTTGGCGTTACGTTTACCCACACTTCGTGCAATAATCCTTTTTTTCAGTGTGGTATATTAAAAATAAATTACATTAACCAGGATATTCTTTTGACCGAAATTCAATTAAGCGGAATCGACTGACGTATGCGTGTACTAGTACAAACCTATAGCTTTCATGTTTCAAGATAGCAAATTCATTAAAATATAACTATCAGAAATAACAAACTACAGTATCTGTATAAAGTTAATTTAAAAATATTTATACACGTACAGTTGTTATATAATTATCTGATTTTCTCTCGAATTATTTCCCCAAATTGTTATTACTATGTTCCCACTGAAACTTAAGTCCTATTTCTTAAAATACACGGTCGTTAAAACTGTATACATAAGCTATAAAACCCCGAAATTTTCTTCGTAGAAACATGTTACTGCTCTGTGTTACAAAAATGAACTACGTAATTAATGGAGTCTGTTTTCAAGATTTCGCCAAAAAATAGTTTTACAATGGCAAGTTCTCCGGTGTTGTAATAATCTTTATTTTATGTTATCATTATATACCTTTTAAGTATCTTTTTTTCATGCTTTCGTTTTATGTACTCATTTTATCTTATCTCTTTATACGTTATTATGAACATTTTCAGGTTGTAATTAAACATTTTATCTTCCGCCTGTAATTACGTAACTTTTTAACATTATTTATGATAATGCTTTCTTAGCAGTGCTTTATCTGGATGCTAGCTTGCTGAAGATGCTTTTTTTAGCAATTTCTTAGTTTTTAAACCTTAAATATTTTCTCAAATATTATAAAATGAAGTATTTAATCAATTTATATATAGTTTTTCCTTTCAATATATTTGTTAGTATCTTCTTGACTCATATTTGGTAATATTAATAAATATTTGGTAAAAATATAATGGTACATTCGTTATAAATCACCGCTGTGAAGGTCTTAACCGAGAACAAACCGCAAATTGTAAAATTTAGGATGTAAGTTTTATTTCTTAATGAAGAAAATTAACCGTAAATGATGAACAATGAAATGCTAATATTAATCCAAACCATCCTAGCATAACGTCTGAGCTACATAAAGTCTAAATAAACTACAGAGTTAAACGATAAAAAAATGCTCTTAACTTCTGATCTACATAAAGTCTAAATAGTTGTTCTCTAAAGAGAGGGTGGCTTTTTATCTTTTTTAACTTTTTCAAATTCAAATTAAATGGTTTATCACTATACCAATGTTTTTAACAGGCTTTACTACCACACTGCTAGAGTAAAGCCTGTTATAAGTAATGCATTCTTCGCAGTGCTTTATCTGGATGCTATCTTGCTTAAGGTATTTTTTTAGCATTTTTTTAGTTCTTAAAACCTGAAATATTTTCTCAACTATCATAAAATCAACTATTTAATCAATTTATGTATAATTTTTTCTTTCAAAATATTTGCCAGTTTCTTTTTGAATCTTATAATGTTAGTTTGTCTTGACTCATATGTTTTAAGATTAATAAATATTTGAGCGAAATATAATGGTACATTCGTTATAAATTACCGCTGTGAAGGTCTTAACCGAGAATGAACAGCAATTTGTAAAATTTGGATGTAAGTTTTATTTCTTGCTGAAGAAAATTAACCTTATATGATTTACAATGAAATGCTAATTTTAATCCAAACCATCCTGGCATAATGTCTGAGCTACATAAAGTCTAAAGAAACTACAGAGTTAAACGATGAAAAAAACTGTTTCAATATTGAGCTACATAAAGTCTAAATTGTTATTCTCTAAAGAGGGGGTGTTTTTTCTTTTTTACTTTCTCTAATTCAAACTATAAGGAGAAACATTGTTTACCCTCCCCTTCATAAGGAAAAAAGAAAAAAAAATAATTAAAAATATCGATTTAAATGCTATATTCTATACTGTTCGAATAAATTGAAACAAACGGGAAAAAACGACTGTTTCTAAAACCTCAGATTTTAATCATTGCATACCTTCAGTAGATTGATAAATCTCTATATTAGTACGAAGTATGGTCTCTTCAACATGTCTTGGCATGGGCTCCACAAGTTTAAACCTTATGTTCTTGACGTAATCATCGTGAAACCACACTTGTATAGCACTTTTTATTATTTTTTTTTGTTGTCGTGGAATTCATCTTAGCTCAACGATTATTGAGAATATGTCATAAGTTCTCAATTAGCTTAAGCATGTTTCAAGTTTGGGAAGATTTTCCAAATATAGTTCCTCCCTTCCTCTTCTTTGAAATAAAAACAGACATAAGACAGTTTTTCAAAAGAATATGGGAGATCTTAAGTAAATAAATATTTACAGCAGTGTGGTAGTAAAGCCTGTTGAAAACGCTGGTATAGTTCTAAAATATAGTAATAATAATAATAATAATAATAATAATGAATGTCTTATGTCTGCTTTCTTTTCAAAGAAGAGGAAGAGGGGAACTGGGTTTCGTACATCTTCCCAAACTTGAAACACGCTTAAGCTAATTCAGAATATTTTTTCTAACTTCAAAAATATGACATAAACAGAAGTCAGCGAAAGATATACCATGGCGCATCCATAAAACATACTTTGTTTTAATTTGCTAGAGTAATCCCCAAAGAAAAAGCAATTTTACTTCCACGAGCGATTTTTGTTTAAAAGCTTTTTATAAAAAAGCTTCAATTGTACTATGGAAAAAAACAAGAAAGGTAAATCAAGCCAAATGCATCGAATATAAAACACTTGCCAACACTTCACTATTAGTGAGCCAAATTTGGTTATGTATTTTCCCCAAATCTGGCGAGATTTCAGAATTAAAAAAAATGTCGCAGTATCACTATATTTGTAACTAGCTGAAGTACCCGTCCTCGACGGGTTAGTGAATGCAAATTTCCAAGCAAGAACTTTCGTCAGCATTGTAGGAGTACACAGAATGGATGGAGTATGTTGCCAAAGTAAAGAAAGCGAAGTTATAATTTTTATGTATTGTTAAAATATTACAGGTTAGGGAGTCACTAAGTAATACCATTTGATTCGCTTTAGACGTATTTATGTGATGCGCGAATGAATATTGACACATACTGAAATAATTTTCGCAAAATCTCAAAATTTAATCAACATTTTGAAAATTTGGAAGCCTAGAATTTAAGTTGAGTGACAACCTATCATGTCACCCAAATTCGTTTCATTCCCTGCAGTCTTTATTTCGTGATGCTGGAACAATTTTCAGCATTTTAAAACGATTTTCGCAAAATCTCAAAATGTAATCAAAATATTTTTAAAATTCAACGCCTATAAATTAAGATTAGCAACTACCTATCATATCACTAAATTTCGTATCATTCGTATTAGTCGTTATTACGTGAAGTTTGAAGAAATCATCATTGAACGTATTTTGAGAGAAATTTCACAAAATCTCAAAATCTAATAAAAATGTTTAAAAAATTGGATTCCTATAGTTTATGTTGAGCAACCATCTATCGTGTGACCAAATTTCATATCATTCGCTTTAGTCGCTATTACGTAATGCGGGAACAAAGATTCACTCAGTTTTAAACGATTTTCACAAAATCTCGAAATCTGATCGATTTTTTTTAATTAGATGCTTATAGTTTAAGGTGAGTGACCACCTATCATTTCACCAAATATCATTTTTTCACCTTTGCAGTTATTACGTGATGTGCGAACACAAATGTACGCAGTTTGAAATGATTTTCGCAAAATTTCAAAATCTAATAAAGATTTTTTAAAAATTCGACGACAATGTTTTAACTTGAGTGACCACCTATCATGACACCCAATTTCATATCATTCGCTTCAGTCGTTTTTGCGTGATGCTTGAACACAAATTTACGCAGTTTGAAAGGATTTTCGCAAAATCTCAAAATCCAATCAAGATTTTTTAAAAATTGGACGCCTATGTTTTAAGTTGAGTGACTACCTATCATGACACCCAATTTCATATCATTCGATTCAGTCGTTTTTACGTGATGCTTGAACACAAATTTACGCAGTTTGAAAGGATTTTCGCAAAATCTCAAAATCCAATCAAGATTTTTTAAAAATTCGACGCCTATGTTTTAAATTGAGTGACCACCTATCATGTCACTCAATTTTATATCATTCACTTCAGTCGTTTTTACGTGATGCTTGAACACAAATTTACGCAGTTTGAAAGGATTTTCGCAAAATTTAAAAATCCAATCAGGATTTTTTAAAAATTGGACGCCTATGTTTTAAGTTGAGTGACTACTTATCATGACACCCAATTTCATATCATTCGCTTCAGTCGTTTTTACGTGATGCTTGAACACAAATTTACGCAGTTTGAAACGATTTTCGCAAAATCTGAAAATCTAATCAAGATTTTTTAAAAATTCGACGCCTAAGTTTTAAGTTGAGTGACTACCTATCATGACACCCAATTTCATATCATTCGATTCAGTCGTTTTTACGTGATGCTTGAACACAAATTTACGCAGTTTGAAAGGATTTTCGCAAAATCTCAAAATCCAATCAAGATTTTTTAAAACTTCGACGCCTATGTTTTAAGTTGAGTGACCACCTATCATGTCACTCAATTTTATATCATTCACTTCAGTCGTTTTTACGTGATGCTCGAACACAAATTTACGCAGTTTGAAAGGATTTTCGCAAAATTTAAAAATCCAATCAGGATTTTTTAAAAATTGGACGCCTATGTTTTAAGTTGAGTGACTACTTATCATGACATCCTATTTCATATCATTCGCTTCAGTCGTTTTTGCGTGATGCTTAAACAAAAAAAGCGTCACGGACAGAATGACAGAATTACAGAATGACAGACAGACAAACTTTTTTTTGAGGGTCGCATCGGATTCCCTGGTGCTTGAAACGGATAGAAATCGCAAAATTTTTGAATTCCAAGAAATGTACAGACAAAAGTCTAATTTTATTTATATAGATTATGTGACATCCTGTAAAAGAGCTTTAAAAGTTTTTTTTCAGCATTTAACGGAAGAGTAAACTGCTATAAACATTTTTATACTTATTGTATTGGGCTTGAAATCGATTATTGTCTCTGAACTGACATAGATCGTAATGTGTTGGAATTCTTTTGAATATTCCTGTAGAATTCTTAATGATAAAAACACTAATTTCGATGGAGAGCTTTATCTTGCAATCATTAATAATATATATCCATTTCCTTTCATTTCGAATGATTTTAACCGGATATAGATCGTAATGTATTGGAAATCTTTTGAGTGCTCCTGTAGAACTATAAATGTCACATACACTAGTTACAATAGGTTGCATTGTACAGTACATAGGAGTAAAATATAAATTTCGTAGAAATCGAGAGTTATTTACGAGGCTTAGAGCAAGCATTTACAGACAGACAAACCGAAATCATGAAAAATTTTAATCTGCTTGGAAAGTGTTAAAAATAACCACTCTTAAGATTGTTTAATGCTCTTAGAAACCACAAATTTGAAAATGCGTTGATTGGTCTACCGTTAAGAAAAGACGAACAGAATAAATAAGCATATTTGGAGGGAAAAGACAAAAGTAAAATCACATCAACGGGTAAACAACCAATCAATGCTCGTTGTACAACCTAAGGAACCTGTTTCACATACTGTCACAGTGTAACAAAAGTTTGGATAGAAATATAGGAGAGAGGATTTCGCTATTTTATCCAAGAATAGCTAATATTCTTAAGGGAGTATGTTTTATTTTCGGAAATAAGACGACAACAATTTCAGATAACGTTGCTTTTAACTCTGATTTAGAATGCTCTTATTTGTATGCGCATCAAGTTTTAGACCATAGGTTCCCAACCTTTTTTGAACTGGTGCCCCCTTTTCTAGTGAATATTTCAAAACCGCCCCCCTCTCACTCCAGAGAAACAAGAGCGTACATAATGCATGGTGAAAACAAGAATTAAATTTTTTAAAAAATTGCTAATAGAGACTATCGTTGGAATTGAAACGCTACTGAATTTCTTCTTCATTTAAAAAAGAGGTATAAAAGTTTTAGCTTCCCTGTTATAAGGACAGGCAGGGGTTTTGATGATACGAAGTAATAGATAATAAACTATTGCTTTCTAAATAAATAAATTGACAGTTTCAGAGAACAATCAAAACGCATACTTAATTATATTAAAAAGTATTTTTATTAAAATTTATTTTTATTAAAATATTATCAACATAATTTTTAAGTCTTTTTTAGACTATATTTGGTTAATCTTCCTACGCCCTTCCGTGCCATATCAACGCCCCTAATTTTCTCTGGGTCTTATACTGCCCCCCTGAAAGCCTCAAACGCCCACAAGGGGGCGTTATCGCCCACGTTGGGAACCTATGTTTTAGACGAAGCGTTTTTTGAGAATATGAATATTTACGTATATTGTTGACTGTTGATATGAAAAGCTGGATTCAAAATGTAGCCTAGATCACCACTTTTTATTTTAAAGATCATTTCCATTCAAGATAAAATTTTCAGCATATGTGAACGAACGGATTTACTTAGGAGACTTTCATACAACTGCTTCAGTAAAACCAGAGAAAAAATATACTTATTTTCGTACACCTTTTATAATCTTAACATCCTAAAGTAAGTTTAAAATCTGCGCTCTTTAATCACTCTTTAAAAAGAAAAAACCTGAATGCAGAAAGGCTTGAAAAGAGAGAAAAGTCCTCATATCAACCAGCTACCAATTAAACAACTTTCATAACATGAGTTAAATAAACAGTTTCCAACGTTGCCAGATCTCGAGAAAGAAATTTGGAGAAAGATTATACACAAAGTCATCCTATTTTCTTTCGTATTAGCTAACACTTTCAACCGACGAAGTTTAATTATTGCGAAATAAGACGCGATGCAGAAAGACAAAAGATTGAAGACAATGCTTTTAATTCCAATTTGGAGTCCCAATACCTTTTCATGGGCCATTTACAAAAAAATATTAGACAGGAAAAATATTTATTATTAAATATTAAATTTTTATGAAGGAAGTTAAAAATATTTAAAATGCTAATACAGAATACTTTACCTGACTATTAAGATATGTTTCTAAATAAGAGTAATTTGAATTAATGAAGAACATATATTTTTAAACTAGAAAATAGAAATATTGAATGTTTTACAATTTTATGTAATATGTTTACCTTTGTTTAAACATATTAAACTATTTTTCTCAGGAATCAGCTTTATATTGTTCTTTGAAAATATGCCGCCATTTCATCAAATTTATTTTTAGTTGACAGTTAAAAGCTGAACAGTGACGTCATGCCTAGTTTCCTTCTCGATTTTCTATTTGAAATAAGAATATTTTTAACAAATAAGTATATATATATATTTTACATTTGTAATATAAATTTAAAAATAAAGGAAAAGGTACTGATATTTTAAAGACAAAGTGTCATTTTGAAAATCTTCCATGCTTTGCATACCATATGCCAGATTACCCCCAAAAGATACAAACAATGTAAAAAGAAATATTTAATTGTGATTTTTTAAATTTATTTCATATACAAATTTTGGTGTAATATTCTCGATACATCAAAGTTATTTAAGTTATTCTGAGGGGCCGAAATTCCCCAGGTGCAATATATCAAATACAGTGTACTACTCAAATGCACTCGCTGCAAAAAATAAAATCACGGTTTCAATAATTTTAAAAATTAACACCATGTGGTGAAGAAAACACTAATAAGTTAATGGACGTTAGTAAATATACAAGGTACAAAGTAAACAAAGTAAATATACAGTGTACTACTCCAATGCACTCGCTGCAAAAAATAAAATCACGGTTTCAATAATTTTAAAAATTAACACCATGTGGTGAAGAAAACACTAATAAGTTAATGGACTAATATACAAGGTGCCTCAAAAGGCCGTTTAAACATATATAGAACTACTAGAGCGCACTCCCAGACGGCTTAGAGCGAAATAAAAGATAACAGCGCTGGATTGCAAACAATGTTTTTATGATTGAATCAATGATTGTTTTAGTGAAAATAACGTTGATTTGTAATCTTATTTCTGAAAACAGAAAATGCAATAGTTTATTTCACGCACATTAAAGTAATAAATACACTAAACTATCTTAAGAATTGCATTCCGTTTTGAAGTATACAACTTTTAAAGAGCAGAAACACCGTGGGGATTAGTCAAGATTTTGCTCTAAAACTTATGTTCGAAATGTTTTAACTCTTGTGTGATGACAACGATTGCGATCCAGTATCAATCCGTACAGCTTTTAAAATTTCTAAATTCCTTTTTGGGACATCCATTTATTTTAAAAATTAGATTTAAAAGTATATCGCCTCAACATGGCCGAGTGCAAAAGACACCAAACTTGAGAGATCGCTGAAGTGTGAATGTCCGGATCTCTGACCTACCGCCCGTCTTATCTTCTAACAGTCTGGAGTTTTGGACGATTTTCTCAATATGCAACGTGAATACGCGTTAGAACCCCTTAAAAAGTCCTCCTGGCAAAACCCTTCTTGTATATCTACCTTAAACCTCCATTAGGCACATCAAGTACGATCGTAGTGAAAGTAAAATTTCCTATGTCAATATTTGACCATAAGTCAAATTTCCTACGTCAATATTCGACCATACGTAAGATTTCCCATTTAAATTTCGTGTTTAAAATGTACTTCTCCGTAAAAGTGGATGATTTCATATATACTAATAGTTTTCTCCTATTTCTTTCTAATTATGCATTTTTTTCAAAAACTAATTAGTTATTAACAAGATTGAAATACGAAATTTGCATATTACTCGAATACATTTTTTGGGTGAGTGTACGCGGTCTATGATCGTGGTCCGCGCGCACTCACAGAAACTTTTCTCAAATAAGCAATCTCATCGTTAAAAAATAAATTAAAATGTTTATACTGCTCTGGAAACGTTTCGTAACTGCGAAATAACGATGTAAAATTTATTTGTAGTTTTATTGCCGAAGGGAATTTCCTGGCGTTCGATATTTTTGCGATAGGGAGGGGGGGAAACAGAATAAAGGAACAAATAACTGCGCATCATGGCAAGATGATAAATCTTTCTACGCTGATTTCGAAGTCCAGATGTCCTTGGGAGCTGAGGGTTTCTTCCTCAAAAACTTTTCTTCGGGAAATGAAAAGACCGAACCTTTCCCGATGAAAATGATAAATCTCGGTGGAAGAAAAAATAAAGTTCTGTTTCTTTGTAAGGTGGAAAAAAAAGATGCATTTTTGGAACAAACGGCCGTGGAATGATGTAATCGGGCAAGATTAAAGTCACATATCAAGATCATTTCGTATGTGAAGCTAGATAACTGTTTATGGGGGTTATTCTCAAACAAAAAAAGAATGTCATAGATTATGCCTCTTGCATTCAATGGCATTCAGTTTCCTTTTGCTTCTTTTTACAACTTTCACACACAGCTTTTGAAGAAGATAGACTTACATATTATGTGCTTTGTTTATAAATTAAAAATCATTAAAACAGCGATGGAAATGCATACATAACATTTAAAACATTCTGAAAATTCCTTGTACCTCTTACATAAATTTTAGAAACAAGCATTGATAATAAATAAGCATTTAAAAAACAACGTATAATAACAACATTACAAAAATTAAAATAGCGGAACAGTTTCGTCATGTATGTATGACATGCCATCATCAGTGCTGAAATGGGAATGACAAAAATTTGCTTTGTCTATGTGGACCGTGAACACCAGATTAAACGTTATTTTGTAGTCGAATACACCTGACCAAGTTTCGGAATTGTTCATTCAGTTTGAAATGAAAAAAAAATTAGCACCTGGCCAGATGCTGGTCACCATTTCCACTCTGAAGCAGATATGTTACTGTTGGGACGTCATGTACATTAGATCTATAGAAAAGGGATGATTCAGGACAAGGACCAATAGGAAAGCAAAAATTCTGAAGAGGGCTTTCCTGGTTTCCTGTTGGGCCGCGTAAATGCTGTCCCAAATCCCTACTCCTTTCTATATAAACAGAGCAAATTTTTGCCATTCTCATTCAACCACTGACGACGGCACGTGACACGAGCCGAATCTGGTCTGATATTTTAATTATTGGTGCTCTTACGTTGTTTTTTATGCTAATTTATTACCTTTTCAAAAAAAACTACGTTTTCGGGAACATTAAATATTAACAATGTTATACAAAATAAAATTATTTTCTGTTAATAGGACATCTCATGAAAGATTACATTTTTATACCTCTTTTAAACACTTAAATAACTAAATTTATTCAGCAACAGCTTTTTTCGGATGCTTATTTTATTTTGTTCCGCAGAATTTGTTTATTTAAGTACTAGAAAAGTGATTAGCATATTATTGCTGTAACATTTGCTCTTATATGATAAAATAAGGAATAAACAGGTTAAATCTAGATTCCATAGAAGATTCTTTCGGTAACACGGCCTTTCCCTATTTGCAAACTTACTCATCGAGTGTAAACAACTTTAAAGTTTTTCAGTTCTCCAAGGTAATTAGAGGGAATTTTACAAATTTACATTTTAAATAAATTCAAATGAGTTTCATTCTGTGGATAAAAGCAAGAAAATTGAAACGTAGGAACAAAGAGAAACAAACTCCAATACTGTTATTGTTACGAAGATTGAGGTTTATTGTGTTCTCTACTTTTAATGAGCTGATATTGCACAGTGTTCAGAAAGAATACATTTGATTTTTGTGGCAATGAAAAATTGAGTACAGATAGGAACATTATTCAAAGTAGATTTATCAAAAGCACCAGTTGCTCAATGGATGTAAGGAAGATAATTAAAGGACGGATTTTCTCAGTCTTCGAACCTTTTATGACTTAAAAAAATTCGTTATCAGCCATTCGAACAGGAACGTTGAGATGGGTTTCAGATGATTCTTTCTTCAGGCGCTTACAGATAGCTCACGGAGAAATGTTCTCTGACTTGTGACAGATATCCCACTTATTCGAAAAACCATGATCGCCGACATTTTAATAGCTAGACAGGGCTACATCTGTGAATATTTTCAAGAACGTTTTGCATCCAAACGTAATGATCTGAGAAATCTTTGCCATATCAAGTACAAGTCGAATTATTTGCAGTTTATAAGGCTGAAATCGTTCTCTGAAACTGTCCCCCAAATATGGGTTGAAATTTGAAGATGTTCTTGATCTTGGTTTATGAGACTTTGTGATGGAAGTGATGACTCTTGCGTGAGACACTCATGAATTATTTCTGAAGAAACTTTCTGTTACTTGTTTCCAGTTGGTCTAATTGATTCGGAAAACGATGATCGCTGAAATTTTAAACGCACGCCAGCCTTGTATCTGTAGATATTTGTAAGAATATCCCACCATTGAAACGACACAAATGTTCACGTATGAAGTTCTAGCTTGTTAGGCAGAAATCGATCTTTAACACTGCTGGATGAAAACACTTCAGGATGAAAACACAACTTCGAATATGGTATCTCGGGAGTTTTGAAGCTCAGTTCAGTCTACATGTTTTTTCCAGTCTGATGCTTGGTGAATTTTGATTCTTCGAGAATTCTGATTTTTTTTTCAGATTGGATGATTCATAAAATGCGTTTCCTTGAGATAAGATCGTTCCTCATCAGACTGCTGTACTTAAATTGAAAATATAGCAATTCGTTTTTGATTGAAAAAGTATACTGTATGCAACTGAGAAATCTTTGCTAGATGATGTACGAGTCGAATTACTTGCAGTTCATAAGGCTGAAATCGTTCTCTGAAACTGTCCCCTAAATATGGGTTGAAATTTGAAGATGTTCTTGACCTTGGTTTATGAGACTTTGTGATGGAAGTGATGACTCTTGTGTGAGACACTCATGAATTATTTCTGAAGAAACTTTCTGCGTCTTGTTTAGAGTGGGTCTCATTGATTCGGAAAACGATGATCGGCTGAGATTTTAAACGCACGCCAGCACTGTATCTGTAGATATTTGTAAGAGTATCCCAGCATTGAAACGCGACAGAGTCAGAAAATAGTTCACATATAAAGCTCAATCTTGTTAGGCTGGATGAAAACACTGAAATTCCAACATGGTATCTCGGTAGTTTTGAAGCTCACTTCAGTCTACATGCTTTTTCCAGTCTGATGCTTATTGAATTTTGATTTGTTGTGAATTCTTTTCTTTTTCATTTTGGGTGATTCATAAAATGTTTCCTCGAGGTAGCATCGTTCTTAATTAGACTGTTGTAATTGATACGTAAATGTACCAATTCGTTTTTGGTTGAATAAGTATATTGCATGCAACTGGTATTGTAGTTTGGTAGTGAACTATTGTGGCTATTTGAGGAGGAAGTCCGCAGAGATTCAGTCCGTGGTGGGTCGGATGTTGTAATTTGTTGAAGTGTTTGAATTGCAACTATTGATCATTAAAAGAGGTTAGTTTACAAAAGGTGTCCGTAATGGGGTAAGTGTTTCATTCTGAGGGGTCTGGGTAGGTCGAGTGGTTCTGGGACGGGTCGGATGCAGGAAAGGTGGGAGAAAAATTTACGGATTTGTCTGAATTTCTTTTTTCGAATTTTAATACTGGGAAAGACTTGGGCTGGGGGAAGTGGGGTTATACATGGTGAGTATGGAATTTCTATTGATGGTAGTGATGAAGTTATGGATGGTAAAACGGAGGAGGAAGGAGGGTTTAGTATGAATGTCGATGATGATAGTGTTGGTAAGACTGTTGGAGATGGAACTGGTGAGGATGGTGGCGTGACTTTTAAGTGTGGTGATGGTGTGAATGGTGTAGCGTGATCAGTAATTGCTGTGATGTACGATGAAATGGAATGATTGTCACTATTGGATGGTGTTAGACTTACTCCTCTCGACTCCTCCCCCGTCGCCACTGGCCCACCCCACACGAAAGCGGGAAACACGAAACAGTTCAAGAACTTCCTTACAAAGAAGTGCAGTATACAAAAAGCCACAAGAGCAGCAGAGAACAAGCAAAAGCGCCATACTTCGAATAAGGTCTAATAGAGACTGAAATCATTTGTTGAAATTTTGTTACTTTATATTGTTGGGAACAATACCGGAATTTAAAGCATGCAGTTTGATTGTTGCATTATTTTCTTCTGCATTGTCAATGTGACAATGTAAAAATAAGATATTGGAATAATATATAGCATTTATACGCTATGTTACATTTTCTTCAAAAACAGAATCATCTTAATGCCCTGCAAAATATCCTAAAAACTTTTTCTAGAGTCCTCATTCAATAGAACAACAATTTCAATCTATTGCTCACATGATAAAAATTATCAAAAAATCGGAAACACTTTTTAGAACGATTGATTTTTCAGAATTTTAAAGTTTATTACGGACTATGTCGTTTTACGTGTATGAACAAAATTTGAAGCTGATCGGTCGAACAGTGTGGAAGGAGTTCCCGGACGAGCAAACAAACAAACAAACTTTCACATTTATATAATAGATGTTACCACTTACCAAATTTTTCATAGCTGAAATTTCCAACATACGGCTTTGCCTTATTATTAGTCATCTTATTTTATCATTAATTTGTTCAATGCGACTAATTGCATTTGAATGGCTCTCTTTTTGGAAGAACATAAATTGATTGAAACATTAACTTGAATACATTTTTAGTCAATATCCATTACGTTACCTACTTTATGTTAAACTGTTACTTACTTTTTTTGATTAAAGTTAAACGTTTTTTTTAAGCATTTTGTAGCCGTATAATAATAAGATAGAAGCCAGGCCTAAATAAAATAATTGAATAATGTTACCTATTATTAGAGCAATTTTCAGTTTTTATTTCTATAAATTAGAAAATGTGCTTCTTTATTTGTATATTTCTTATGCTGTGTGTTGTGGAAAAATAAACATTGAACTTGCTTTATTAATAAATCAAGCTCAAAACTGTAATTTAATTAGCTTACAGTTTTGCATAAATACAGCAAAAGATTGAGATGAACATCTTAGGTAGTTTAAAAATTTTGAAAATCTATCAGACTATTAGTGGTTTTTCGGCAATTTCCCTATTTTTTATCTATGCACATTAGGGTGGATCGAAAAAATTTTTTTTTCGAAATCGTTATCTCCTGAGGTCTCAAAAGTTGTAAATTGATATAAATAAGACATGTGTAAAATTTTAATGTTCTACGACAATGTCTCGGGGTGCGCATCGAGCTTGAAATATAGAAATTTTTGAAAAATACGACTTTTTTTAAAAAATTGACCAAAAAAATTCTTTTCGGAATTATTAGGCTCCCGAGGTTATAGGAGTTGAATATTGTTATGAATAAGACGTATGCAAAATCTGAAGGGTCTGTGACAATTTCTAGGAGTTGCACATCGAGCTTAAAATCTATAAATATCTGAAAAATATGCGTTTGTGACAAAAATATGTATAAAGCAAAAATTATACTTTTAATGAATCAGTCCCGTTGAAAAATAGTCGGTAACGTTCGCAGCTCTTCTCCAGTACAACCACAATCGTAACTACATTACCCAGGACCCACCTCGTTGATTTGCATGCTATCCGAGTCCTGCCCGTGCCAGCCCAAGCATCCAATTATTGGAGCATGTGTATAATGGATAATGTAAAGCCCGACTTCAGATCAAACTGTGGCATTCTATGTCACGTGTCATAATCTAGATCGTAAGAAACTATCATCTGATAGATGGATAGACAGCAAATTTCGGAGTGGCTGTTTGCTATCTTGTGAAGCTGGCAAATACGACATAGCAGCAGCCCAAGCATCCAATTATTGGAATATGTGTTAATGATAATGTAAGCTGACTTCAGTCAATGTGTGTAATAATCTAGATCGTACACTGATGATGACAGCATTTCGAGGCTTTGCTACTGGCGAATACGACATGCAGCACCAGCATCAATATGGAATGGTAATGTAAGCCGACTTCAGTCAACTGTGCATTCTATCAGTGTCATAATCTAGATCGTAAGAAACTATCATCTGATAGATGGATAGACAGCAAATTTCGGAGTGGCTGTTTGCTATCTTGTGAAGCTGGCAAATACGACATAGCAGAGATTTAGTTAGATTAAAGAACTGCGTTATTAGATTTCGGATGACTCCTTTGTTCTTTCCGGAATTCAATGATTCGCCACCACCGGCAATGCCTGTGAGCGTCCCAAGATCAATGGAATTCGTGTCAAACTTTCTTAAATTTTCAGTGAAATTCTTAAAATCAGATCGTGAAATATGGCCAAAGTATGTTGAACCAGGTTCAATTATCAGCGAGATATGTTCAATGGGCCAAACACTTGTGTAATTTGCCGTCAAAAAATATTTCTATGTGTCTGGTTTTGTACTTCCTCCTATCAAAACACAATCCAAAGAAATTTTTAAATCCTTCTTCCGTTTCTTTCACTGCGAGTCATCTCAGCTTTCCTCTAACTTTATATGGGTCGAGAATCAGTTGAGAAGGTTTCTCTCCATCTGCATTCCTTCCGCTTTCTAGATTGTGAAATAAAGTTGATATCAGAGTTTCTGCTGCCTAGTCCGTAATAACTTTGTGTCGCAAACTTCTGAAAATACTGAGATTTAAATTCTAACTTGCCCATTTGTGAACGCATCTCCCAAAGTGGCGGTAGAGAGGCATTCAGAGTTTTCTTCAGTCTTTCGTTATTTTCACTTTCCAAATCATTGACTAAAGTTTGAGACTGGATATTGGAACTCTCTTTCACCTCTTTCTCCACCCATCTCGAAATTTCTCTTTCCAACCTTTAAACTTTTCTCTCGTTCTCCATAACTATTCTTCTTTACAATTCCATCGATTGTCACATATCTAGCTCCCCTCTGGTCTGCTAATGACTCCCGTTCTGTGTGAGGTATGCGAGGCTCTGAGCCACACCTGCTCCGGAAAAAGTCAGTACATTTGCAAGTGCGATATTCAATAGCTGGGTAAGGGAGAGTTTTTCGAATTTTCTCCATAAACAGTTCCTTATGTCCGTCTCTAACATACAATTTATATAGCTGCTGAACTTGCTCATGACCTTTTCTAACTATCTCTTGAATTCTTTGGATTGACACAGTAAGGATACTGGCCTTGATCCAAATTTCCTGTATTTTGATCGCCACAACTAAGGTTACTGCTCCTTCCGGTGGTTCCTGCTTTCTTCGTAAGTACAAAATAGTAATATAGAAGTACGAGTATGTCTGCTTGGATTGGTAACTTGGTACAAGGTATTTCTTTCGATATTCCCAGCTTTTCTAAGAACACCAAATTTTGTTCCATGTCCTGTTGCAGACAGTTTCACTCTATTCAGAAACGTAGCAGTGCAAGGCAACCACCTTTTAGCTTTTTTAGTGAGTAAAGAACCATCTATCTGAAACGTGAGACTAAATGCCTGTTTCAACGAAATATCTCGTGCCTGGTTTAACCGAACGCATGTGCATCGCCATCACTCGTAGGCAAACCGGCGCTAGTTGTCTAGAGCACAGCTTGCGTACTGCGCCCAAGACGAAACGACCGCATAACGTGTGCATTGTATCAAAGTGTTCATAAACCTATTTTCTGTGATTTACTGAGCTTCTCTCTAAATATGTTTTAACATAAAAAAGGACCTAATTATTTTTAACATATAAAGTTTGTTTCTACATAATTTTTTCAAAAAAACACTTAACCCGTAAGCAGTCGCGCTGGGGTAAATCTCACCCCAGCGACTTTTTTTCTTCATAAAATGGGAGAAATTTTTTGAGAACAAGTTTGCCCCGTCTTCTACCTTTCAAAGTCAAGGTCTAGTTGGGGTGGGTGAAGGAATTTCGTTTCTTTGTTATCCGGAAGGGAAGAAAATTCCACTTTGGGATTCAATACTCCCGTGCGACTAACAACGTTTCATTACGATGTTAACATAAACTAAGTATAAACTAAATGTAAATTAACAATAAATGGACGTTACACTACTGGTATGTATTGACAAAAGGCTATTAAATGAAATTAATATCATTTTAATAAAGTAATGAGTGTTTTTAGGTATAAAGCATATCCTATGCGATTTTCTTCTCAGAAAGCATGGTATTTAAAGAAACTACCAGAAAATGTCTAAATAAATATAAAAAGCACGATTTCTTCCCATGAAACGTAACAGAACTGATGTATTTTATGTTATAAATCCACAAATTTGTTTTTAAAACGTTTTTAGTCAAAAATATAAAGAAGACAAAATGGGGTAAGATTTACCCCATGCGACTGCTTAAGTTACAAAAATAGACGCGCGTGCTTACGGGTTAATTTTCAGATATTTATAGATTTCAAGCTCGATGTGCAATCCCTAGAAATTGTCGTAGACCCCTCCAGATTTTGCGTACGTGTTATTCATAACAATATACAACTCCTAAAACCTCGGGACCCTAATAATTCGGAAAAGAATTTTTTTGGGTCGATTTTTTAAAAAAGTCATATTTTTCAAAAATTTCTAAATTTCAAGCTCGATGCGCAACCCCAAGACGTTGTCGTAGAACATTCAAATTTTACACACGTCTTATTCATATCAATATACAACTTTTGAGACCTCAGGAGATAAAGATTTTGAAAAAAAAAAAAAAAATTTGATCCACCCTAATGCACATGCAGTAGAAAATTTCTTTTCTGATATGCGTTTTGCTTGCGTCTTTAAAAATACGTACATAATTTTTATCGACGATTGTATATCCGATACTTCCGATAGATACCGACAATAATCCGACGATATGTCCGATTTGAGTTTCGGTCGCAAGTGTAAAAATATATAGAGGACAACCATGAATGAACTATACGAAATAAAAATATTTTTTTTCCAAAATCACTGAGTTGAAAAAAATAATGGAAATCTTACAAATCACTACAATATTCAGATACTCCTTCAGTATACTGGTCATCAACGTCCGTGATGTAGGGCAAACAAATAACACAAATGTGCATATCTGCCTAAAGTGTCTTTGAGTTCTCTCAACCATTTCTTCGAACTTGTGAATCAAACTGTTGGTTGCTTTAAAACTTTTATTAGGATAAAACGTCAATAAAAATATGTAAGTATATTCTTCAATGTGTACTGTGTCGCAAATTCCCTTTGAGCCTCCATTGGGCTGTTATTACTCGAATAGTAGGCCTTCAACATTTATTATTAGTAGATTAGATTTTATTTTGAACTTCTTTTTTCCATTTACATTGCCTACGTATCTCTGATGCATAAAGAATTAAAATGTGTTACCATCTTTTTTCGGACACATCGTATATAATTCAAAAATAATCCACATGTTTTCCGATTTTTAATGATATTAACCTCTATGGCCCTTAATTTTGAATAGAGCAGATAAAAAACCGATGAGTGGTTAGATGTGTTCCATTATATGTAAGCATCTTAATCCGCTCTTATATTAAACGAGGAATGTTTGTGGGTGTGTGTGTGTATGTCCGAACGATCTCGAAAACTGCTCTAAGGATTCTTTTTAAATTTCGTACCTGGGGGTTTTTGGGGCCCCTGAAACGATTGAGATAGGTCAATTTATTGAAAAAACTCTAAAACGCTCAAAATTTAAAATTTAAAATTTTTGGACGATAGCGCCATCTATTGAGCATTTGAAAAACACACTTGATGCAATCTTCCTAAAAGGGACGCTCAAATAAGTTTGGGGCGGATTAAAAAATACACGCCATCGATGTATAATAGTAAAAATTAATTTCGCAAAGAAACAAAATAAATGGAACTTGATATTCAGTACACAGATAAATAAATTTTTTAGTAACTATATATATTACACCATTCAGCTACATAAATTTGTTTAGAATTAAAAGTTATTTTTATTTCAAAATATCGTCCTGGCAACCAGCGAAAGAAAAAGAGAAAAGAGTCTTCGTTGCCATCCCCGCAAGCACCTTGATGGAATATATGTAAATAATTTAATGATTCTTAATTCATAGTTATTAATACAAAACTATTCGTAAATCTTATGTGAAAAATTGCCTGAATTTATTACAATTATCCTTTTGTAACTAACGTAAAGCTAAATGTATTTTCGCGTATATACTAAAACAATAAAGATTTTTCATGTATTTTATTGATCCATATGATGCGAATTTCAAAAGTGCATAACAGTTTCAGCTTAGCCGAATAACTTAAACGAAAATGACAACACCCTTTTCAGTCATTCACAGTAAGAAAAAGATCCTGTGACGTAACATGAAAATTCCATTTTTTTTTTTTTTAAATAACGGCACTAGGTTGAATTCTATTTTAGCTGCCTTATTCCGCCAAGTTGACGAGTTGTGTCGCAAATTCCCTTTGAGCCTCCATTGGGCTGTTATTACTCGAATAGTAGGCCTCCAACATTTATTATTAGTAGATTAGATTTTATTTTGATCTTTTTTTTTCCATTTACATTGCCTACGTATCTCTGATGCATAAAGAATTAAAATGTGTTACCATCTTTTTGCGGACACATCGTATATAATTCAAAAATAATCCACATGTTTTCTGATTTTTAATGATATTAACCTCTATGGCCCTTAATTTTGAATAGAGCAGATAAAAAACCGATGAGTGATTAGATGTGTTCCATTATATGTAAGCATCTTAATATGAAATAATAGTAAAATTCAGCCAATTACTAAACTATTTAAAAAATGTTCTAATAATAGGACACGACGCTGCAATTGAGCAAAATGAGGGGGGGGGGGTAATTACAATTATTTTGTATGAAACCTTTTGAAACAATTTCGTTGTGCGTGAAAACCAATAAGCAAGAAAAAATTGTTAATTCAAGCCAATAATTTGGTTGATTTAAATCAAATAAACCATTTTAATAAATAGTTTGATTAAATTAAGAAAACATTTGTTTATTTTAACAAAATTTCTAAGCCGGATGTGATGCAATATAGAACGCGACATCCTATTCCTAGATTTTTCACGTAACTTCCATCCTAATTGAGATACAGCCAAAATTCCACTAGTTTCGCAAACTTTGCCTTAATCGCTAAATATGCCAAATTTCTCGCCATGTCGCCATAACGGTCGCCAAGTTTGTCGCTAAGGTCAAGGACCATACTCATTTCTCTCGCAAAAAATGCCTGTACAACTCCCTTTCCCGCAGCAATGGCAAGTGATGGAAAATAACATTACAATTTTTTAACGGTAAGATAAACTTTCTCTTTTAGAAAATGCATCTTTCAACATTTTTCTTTCAATAATCGATTAACATTACTGTATTGAATAATAAAAGTCTGTTCACTATTACGCATTTCAAACAGACTGTTTTATGGGTAAAGCGAACTCAAAACTAATAATTTACTGCAGCGCAGTTGCGTTATAAATCGAGGTTATGTATTACTTCCATTCCTGTGAACTACAAAAAGGATAGTAAAATACCCATTAATACTAAAACTATCATTACTTATTTATGGATTCCGTTAGTAACGTTGAAAGGTAACATTTTTAACTAGTACCCATAAATGAATATGTATGTATGGGGTATTTAGTTCTTTTAAAAACTTTTACGGTTAACTAGGCACGCTGAACAGCGCCATTTTTAGTGCCCCTACAAATAAAAAGAATTGTTGCTTGTTAAATTTGTTTCGGATGCTATTAAGCCTTTGACGCGCACTGTTCCCGCTCCGGGAATACCAAACTCTGACGTTTTGACTGTTGCCAGTCACGAAGAAAAGATTTGATTTCTATAAAAATAATTGCGGGTGACATAGCTCCACGAGAATCCTTTACTTTTAAGCACGTCATTTCCCGTAAAAAAATGGTCACGATTATTTTTAACAGCACTGACATCTGCTGAAAAATGGAAGAATGCGATAAAAGCTGGATAGATTAACCCAATGCTGAAAAAAGGGCAGCCGTTGACATCGCTCGACTTAACTACCAGCAAGATGACGGACGATCGAAACGTTCATCGCGTGCCACAAATCTAGAGACCCTTTTTTGACGACAGCTGGCTGTGCTGCACAGCCAGCTGTCGTCAAAAAAGGGTCTCTAGATCTATGGCACGCGATGAACGTTTCGATCGTCCGTCATCTTGCTGGTAGTTAAGTCGAGCGATGTCAACGGCTGCCCTTTTTTCAGCATTGGGAAAGGGTTGCGCCTCAAAGCGTTAAATTTTTTAAGAACTGATATTTTTTAACTGTCTCAGGGGGAGGCGCACGTATCAAAATTAAGAGTATAGAAGGAAAGCTTCCCTTAAATTCTGATTGAAATATTTTAAATCAAAACATTTTCAGAGAAAGCTGGATGGGAACGTGCTTCTCCACTCTCGACGATACGCCTTTGATTGAAATCCTAACCAAAGAACAAATCCGTATCTACTTCATCCACCATACATTCCTGATCTGACTCCCTGTGACAATATCTTGTTTTAACTGCTTCGGATGGACCTTAAATCATGCCGTTTTGACATACTCCAAGATATCCAAGGCGTTGCCCTGCTCAACAATGCAACAAGACCGTAACCACAGGGCTTCGTGGCCTTGTTGCAATATTGTCCAGCACGCATACTTCGAAGATTATTAATACTTTTTCCCTTGAAATAACGATTTTTTTAAATTTATGTGATTTTTGTCTCATTAATTTTAGTACAGACCTTGTATAGTACTCTGAGGATTTACCAGATAAGTAAAAAACAGATGAAACTCTAAAGTACTAAAATTACTAACACGCTCTGTCAGATCAAAATATTTTGTGCTCTTTTTATTACTATTAATCATGTATAAAGAAATTTTGTTTTCTTATGAAATGTACAAATAAATTTTTATGCAGTATGAATAAGTAAGCAAATGATTCTCTTAACAATGCACAAAAAAGTAGTTGTCAGTAAATTTTGAGTACTTTTTTTCTGTTGCTATTTTCTTTATCTTATTAGAAACTTTTCTAAAATAATTTTCTGACGCTGTTAAGTGTTTTTGAAAACAAGTCTTTAATCTTACAATTCTCTAGTGATTTCAAAATCACTAGGATGCTTTTTTTTTCTCTTTAGGTAGCTATACTTTTTTGCAGCGAATTTTTTAAAAAATGTTTCACTTGATATAAAATTGTAATAGGAGAAAAAAAATTATAAGCATTATATGTGAAATTCATGCGTTAACGATGAAAGCAATTATTTTGCGAAAAATTTCAGTTTAATTTTAAAAACAAAAACTAAACCCCGCTAGAGTAAAGATTATGCAGATTACAACACCGTCCAGAGAGATTCTCGACATATATATATATATATATATATATATATATATATATTTTCCTCTTCAAGTTCCTCAACTAAATTTTAAGGAGATATTGTAGCTTTTTTTTTTACTTTCAGAAATGCGTTGAGAAATGCGAATTGCAAAGTAAAAATTCCTTTAGATTTATACTTTAAAAATCAGTTATTTTTAATTGTTTATACTAAAGAGTTTCAATTATATATTTTGCTAAATAAGGAGTAATGTTTTGTTATATCGTTCTTTCCTTTTTCGGAATAAATCCAAAAGATCATCAAGAAAAAGGCTACAAAAATTTTACATATACGAACTGATTTTAAATCGTAAATATATAAATAAATGTGCTTAACGTAAGCATGAGCAAATACGCAATAAGTTATATAGCTTTACAAACAAAACTATCCGTTGTTTTAGAGAGCTGCCCGTGTAATATGTACTGCTAACAAATAGTTTATTTTGCATTTATCCCAATTAAATCAGTCTTCTTTTTGGAATGTATTTCTTTTTAACGCATAGAATTTTCTATTTGTTTTTACAATTTATATCCGTTTCTGGCATTTGGGAAATCGTCAAAAAATGTATCTGTCTTTCGTTCTATGTGTACGCTTTTTTTTCAAGCAGGTTGGTTCCGGTGGTTCACGAAATCGTCGGTTGTTAGCTGTCAACTGGGCAGAACCAGTTGTTTGGTTACCGACTGCGCTAACAACTCCGGAGGAAAACGGGAGGTCTTTTAGCCAATCGCATGAACCCCTTGACGCTTCTCCTTAAAACTCCACCTCAAGGCGGGGCAAAGTTAACGACTGCAAAAAATTAACGACGAGCGGAGAATCCAGCTGGAAGTTTGGTGACATGATAGGTAACCACACTATAGACGTCGAATTTTTAAAGCAATTTGAGTAGATTTTAAGAAAATTGTTTTAACCCTTTCAGGCGCAACCCTTTCCCAATGCTGAAAAAAGGGCTACCGTTGCCATCGCTCGACTTAATTACCAGGAAGATGGCGGACGATCGAAACGTTCATCGCGTGCCACAGATCTAGAGACCCTTTTTTTGACGACAGCTGGCTGTGCGGCACAGTCTACATTGGGCAATCTGTCCAGCTGTTCTCGCGTTCTTCCATTTTTCAGAAGATGTCAGTGCTGTTAAAAATAATTGTGACATTTTTTTAACGGGAAATGACGTGCTAAAAATTAAAGGATTCTCGTGGAGCTATGTCACCCGCAACTATTTTTATAGAAATCCAATCTATTCTTCGTGATGGGCAACAGTCAAAACGTCAGAGTTTGGTGTCCTCACGGCGAGGCCACCGCGCGTGAAAGGGTTAATCTGCATAGATTTTTGTTCACACATCTCCCAATAACGGCTAAAACCCTGTTTAAAAGAGTCTAGGATCGTTCCTTCGAAATAACAGGCAGCTGAGGGGTACTAGAATTCCAAGGAGCGTTACATAAAAATACCAAAAACTTTGAACAACCAATCGTCACCAGTTTTTCAGAACAATCCCCTAGTATTTTCGAGTAACGTTCCTTGGAATTCTAAGGCATCACAGCTGCCCGTTATTTCCAATTAACAACCTTGGAATTTTTTTTTACAGTGAACAAATGAAATGATCGTACTCTAGAGCAGTGGTCCCCAACCTTTCTTTCGCCGCAGACCGGTCAACGTTTGATAATTTTAAGGCGGCCAACCGAGGGGTGGGACGTCGATTGTTTACATTTTAGATTGTTTTGGTTTAATGATTTTAAGTCAATTGTATTTAAACAATTTTTCAAAACAGAATGCAGTTACAAAGAAAAATGAATCTAAAGTGATTTAGCATTTTAACGCACTAGAACGCTAAATCAATGAGAACCCTGAGCTAGAAGAAAACCCCGCTTTACGCAGACATGTTAACGGAAATAGGGATTTAAGTGACTGCAATTTAAATCCATAATCTTGACATGTTTAATGAACAATAAACTAATTTAAAATAGTTGCGAGATTTCATTTCTTACAAAGGTATAAATCAGCACAAACACGGGAGAAATACATAGCAGTCAGTAAAATGAAATAATTTTACGTTCCTTGCCGGCCCGGTACCATTTGATCCACGGGCAGGTACTGGTCTGCGACCACTGCTCTAGAGCCCTAGGAATCGGAAAACTCATTTCTTGCTAACCCTGTATATAAATAAATTTGTGTTATGTAATGTTATTGCAATGTTCCAGCTAAGATTTGAAATTAAATTTGATTTCTCTTTGAAGAAGTTTTAATGTTTTGAAAGTTTTATTTATTTTTGGCTGTGAAAAGACTATACGTATTACATATAGATTCATGTTAGCTTGTTTTGTATACTGACGAAATATTTAATCATGTTTCAAATAAAAAAAATATCACAGATAGGGAATCACATAAATTTTATTTTTATCATAAATTTCGGGTCCATTGGGAACAAAAGTTCCGAAAATGTAATCTAATATATTTAAAATTCTACCTCGAAAAATATATTTCCAAATTTTTCTCTTCGTCACCTAAAGATTTTTAAGTGGTGGCGCAAACTCATTTAGCATTCACGTAAGTGCAATGGTATTTCATATTAATAATAAACAAGGTTGAAAAATTTGATTAGGTAAATAAAATGTTTTTGTACACGAACTTTCAAAATGATCCCTTCAAACAGTTAAAATTTCATATAGAAAGATTTTAAAGACTTTTGAAATAAATAGAAAAGGGAAAATTTACTCATTCAGATGATAATAAAGATACATTATTTTTATTTATCATAATAATAAAGATATATTATTTTTCATAATAAAGATACATTATTTTTATTTATACATATTTTAATATAAAAGATACACTTTTTTTTCTTAAATCTGAAATTAATACAATAAGAACATTTGCATAACTGATAAAAATGACTTAAGTGAATTTGCTTCGTTCTTGCAGCTATGACATCATATTTACAGATACCTGTCGCTGATGGGTGTGAAAAAGTTTTGTTTATTACAATCATTGCGATGGCGAACAAGTTTCCCCACCCCCACTACTTCACTCAGGGTTTAAAGCAACAAGGGACGTTAATATTCGAAATTTTGAATTTTGAATTTTTACTTATAATCATATGTAAAGTTGTTAAAATTAAAATCATATTTGTTCAACATAATAGTTTGCATGTATATTGAAACTAAAAATTAAAAAAATATTTTTTTTTTAAATGAAAACTTGATTAAAAAAAATACGCCTTCTATTTTTTTACTTAAAATATCCCATGCGCATTCCAAATTAATAAAAAGCTATAATTTTTTAAATATGAACTTTCATTATATGTATGAACATATCTGTGTATTCATTTTCATGTGTGACAAGGGTAAGCTTTATAGAAAAACTCAATTCATGGTAACGTAGCTTTTTTTAAAATTTACATCCTATTTTTACACTTAAATTTCTATATCTCTATTAATTAACTAAGATATTAATATATATTTTTTTAAGATTTAATTTTTTTATTTTTAGTATTAATGTAAATCTAAACTTTTGTGTTAAACAACTTTGCATATGATTTGAGACTAAAAATTAAGAAATGACAATCTTCAATTTTAACGTTCCTTGTCCCCTTAATCAACGAATTTTCTTCTGCGTTAGTGTTTTTTTTTTTTTTTTTTTTTTCCCTAGAAAAGTCGTAGCTCTTTATATTGTTCCATAAGTTGGTTACAGTTCGTTGCCACACTTTAACCCTTTAACGCGCTGTGTCCTCACAGTGAGGACACCAAACTCTGACGTTTTAACTGTTGCCAGTCAAGAAGAATAGAATTTATTTCTATAAAAATACGCTGTGCTCGCGTCAGAAAAGGGTCTCTAGATCTGTGGCACGCGATGAACGTTTCGATCGTCCGCCCTCTTGCTGGTAGTTAATTCGAGTGATGGCAACGGCTGCCCTTTTTTCAGCATTGGGAAAGGGTTGCACCTCAAAGGGTTAAGCAGTGATATATGTCCCGTAAATGAAGTTAGTGAAATTTTTATATTTGATCTAGGAAATTTAAAAAAAATAATTAATGGGATGAATACAATTTAAAAAACACACAAATGATTTCAACACCTGAGCATATCAATGATAAAATATGTGGTATGAATCAATATAAACAATTTGTGTTAATTAGTAACGCCTAAGTAAGTTTGCAGTCAATAAGGAATATTTTCACTTTCATAAAAATTGCGAAATCTTTTTATCTGTTTATTGCTAACACATGCTAATTCATAAAACCGTTACTGCATTAAAAAAAGTTCTGAGCCATTTAACTTAAGTAATTAGCATTATTTTCGCATATTAAAAAACATAATGTTTACATGTATTAATGTAGAATGCTGTCATGCATTTCGACGATAGCCTGCTTGAAATGAAAGTACAAAATTTAAAACTAAGTTGGCAACAGCTTTATCATAACTAATATTTATGACCAAAATTTATCTTCCATAATTAAATCGCTATACTAAGAGTAAGTTCTCGAAACAAAAAAGAATTTTTAAAATTTACGCATTTAATTTGTATTTATTAACCTAGATATTTAAATAATCGATTTAAAGGCACTATTGCAAGCAAATATGAATATATACATTTATATTATATTTATCTAAATCATTCTTCTGTATAGTTACACTTGTCCCTGAATCACTGACTTTGGAACAATTCCGGTTAAATCACTCCTAGATAAAACTTTTATTAGCATTACTCCGAAATAATTAAAAAGAATAGCTCAAAAAAACGTAATAAAATCCACACCGTTTGCATAATTGGCTTGAAATTTTTCAATGGATGTATAATACATTCAAAATTTAGAAAATGTGCTACTTTAAAAATCGCAAAATTGACCCTTTCCCTAATTTTCAAGCGAATTTTCGCTATTTTAGCTGTATCTTATTTCCTAAAGTAAAAACGTTAATCACTTGCGTGGCAAAATTAGGTGTCGCAAGTGATAATGACGTCATACTGAAGACACGATTATCAGACTCTGAAGGGAATATTTCTATTCCAATTTGTTTAAAACAGCTTTTCTAGATAATCCAATCTAACTTTTTTTTCACAAATGAAGTTATTCCCTCTTTATGAAACATTTATATAAGAGGGAAATTTCCCAGCGAAACGAAATTCTTTCAAATGTGAACAGTTTTCGCATGTTTTAGAAGAAATTGCAATTACGACTTCGGTATGTAATAAAAACTGAATATGAAGTTATTTGTTTTGAAAAATATTAAATACAGTGAATGCAGACATATTTTTGTCGAATGTTTTTTAAGCGCCCGTTGTAATTGACTCCACAATGGACTCTGGCTTCTAGTATATACGTATTCGGAAAGTGAGTTCCGTTTTGAAAAAAAAAATAGTAAAAAGATTTATTTTCAAGTCAATTTTATTTTTGCATGAAAGAGCAAACATTGCACACGCTGCTTTCCTAAACACACTGTCTCTACCATTGACTTTTCTTTTTTTTTAAATACAGTAGAAGTTTCATTATTCGAAACTCTTATAATAACTCTTATTCGAAACTCTTATAATAACTCTTATTCGAAACTCTTATAATAACTCTTATAACTGAAACTCATTTCTAAGAAAAGATTTATTTTACGGAAACTCTCTGGCATACAAGCTAACGCTATGAAAAAATCGTCACCTCAAGTCAAAGACAATCAAAACTGCGCGAAACCAAACGTAACTTCATACTTCTGTGAAATGACTATTTTCATTTAAAAGGCATATCAAAATTCAGGTAACTATATACTGTACAACTGGAGTACCATTTTATTGTTGTTTCGCTTCTGCTCAGGGGCGGCCCGATAAGGTAAGCATCGCATCGGGGCGCCATCTTCGAAGGGGGTGGCAGTTCAGACTCAAAAACTGAGGAAAATTTCATCTAGAGCATAAAAAGGGGCGCATTTTTTATGCTTGCAGGGGAGCCACGTACTTTAGGACCGCAATGCTTCAGCTTTAGCTTTATTGTTTATAAAGCACTTTTGATCATAATAGGAAATAGAAACGTAACTCTGGGTTATGAAGTTCATTACTTACTCAGTCAGCAACTTAAGTCTTTTTTTTTTAACCACACTTGCTGTAAACCAGTGATTCGACAGCCAACACATGATTTATGATTTCATATTTCCAAACAAAAATATTTCCAGATTATCAGAGACGTCTAAAAGAAAAGAACTCAAAATATTTCCTTTAACGCCAGAGATTTTACGGCACCTATCCGATTTCTAATGCGTGTTCGTAAAACCTCAGAAGTTTCACTATCGCGTTTTATTTTTCTCTTTTCCTATGGAAGCCTTAGGATAAATTACTGTGTTTTACTACTTTTTTTTTCCCATTCTTCTACTGGTCTTCGAATTACAGTCCTAATACACACGTACAGGATCTTAAAAATAATAGGTATCAAAAACTTCTTTAACGAAATTTTCAAAAACTAAAGTTTTAGATGTTTCGCTGGCTTGAAATCGATATTCCTCTCTTGCTTCCGAACTGCAATTAAGGATCGATTTCGGAAATGCATTTTCTCGCCGGCGCTACTTATCGAATTATAAAAAAATAGGATGACATCGATTGTTTAATTTTGTGTAAACTAATTTTGAGACAACGGATTTTATCTGATAGCTGATTGTGTTTTAGGTTTCAGGAAAGAAAAAAGCATGTAGCTTGATAGGTAAAAGTAAATTTGAGATTATTTAGCCCGAATGATTTTTATATAAAAAAAAAGAAAATCGACTTCAAATTACTTCAATATAGCGAAAAAATTTTCACATTCTTAATTAGTAGGATTTAGAAAATTCTCGCGAAATATAGCAGACATCGCCAAGTTGAGTTCAGTCTTGAGGACTTATTTTTTGACGCCAAACTTGGTGATAAATCTTCAAAATTGGCCATCCTTTTGACAGTAAGACCAGCTCCGTAACTGGCAACATAAGCAATGGTTTAAAAATACTTTTTTTATACGATTTCCGTAATGATAGTATCATTCGAATGGGGCCAAATTAATACAGGACCACACCTGAGCTGTCCCCAAGGGATGGACGCGAGACGAGACAGACATTTAGAGCTTTTTTGCGAGACGAGACAGACAATTTTAACATAATGATATAGGGATTTGGCGAGACGAGACAAAGCTTTTAGGCTCTTTTGCGAGACGCGAGACGCCCATTTTCCGTCTCGCGTAAATCCCTACATCCCCTTTCCAATAAAAAAAAGAACTTGTGAAATCGGTCCACGCGATAAGAAACCAGAAATTCTGTTGTAATAAATGTGTAATTCAGGGCAAGAAGGAAAGCCTTTTCTGTTATGCAACCATAAAATTTCACTGAAAGAAGACGTGCATAGGACTCTTAATATAGAAAAAAAGAAAAAGCTGTGCTCGGTGATCGATATTAAAGTTTATCATTCTTGTGATAAAATGCGTAATAAAACCTGTATTGTTCTTTCTATAGCTCCTTTACTGGATAAAAACACACCGTGGATTCTTGTTAATGCTTAACATTGTAAATCTTTATGTCTGCTTGCAGATAGAAACCAAAATTATTCTGTGTGGTTTAATTTCTGCATTAATTACTGTAAAATGTGTCATGATATATATAACTACTAGCCGCCTCCGGCGACCAGTTGGTTCGCCATCTTAATGAATCTTGTTCGGAGAGAATCTTGTTCCCCATACTCTCTTCCTTGGCACTGAAATCTCTGACTCTAAATAGAATTTAAAATTAAGATTGTTACAAACAGGACCGGCCCAACGGTAAGTGTCGCCCCCTGCTAATGTAAAAAAGACGCCCCCTTTTATGCTCTATTTAGTTTTTGAGTTCGACAGGACGCCCCTTCGAAGCCGTCGCCCATATATGATGCTTAGAGTGTCGGGCCACCCCTTGTTACAAAAAAGAGATGGTTATATGATAAAAACCTACAAAAAGGAACAAACTATTTTCGTCCTATATTAATTCTGAAGAGCTTCTGGGATGTATTGGCCTTTATCAAAAAACGAAAAGGAAATAAAAAAGTAAGAAAATCTGACACACTTTCAGATTTTAAATACGCACTACAGTGCTATATATTAAAAGCGTATTATAATCCATGGGTCTTCCTTATTTTCTTTCCTTATTCCATTAGTTTGAAAAGTATAACATTATTCATGAGTGTGATTAAACACAATTAAAATTGATATTTCTAACACCCTTTTTCTGGATGTAATACATTAGAAATAGATGGGGAAAGCTGCGCAGAAAAATGCACAATTCGAACTGAAATAAAGTTCCAAAAACTTATTCAGGTATATTCATAATCCAAGTATCAGACGATAAAATGACGATAAATTGCACCAATCGCTAGAATCACATCTTCTGAAAATCGCATATGAATCATTTTATTTTTCGCCAAATTAAAAATTTGCACGTTTTAGTTATGGTAAATTTCCAAATCCTATTTTTCTTTTGAGTATAAAACATTTCATTCCTGCTCTGACTTCACATGCGCACGATATTTTAATTAAAAAATAGCCTTTGAAATAATCTAATAAATAAATCGTTATTCTTATATTTTTACTTCAAGAGTCTGAATCATTTAATAAACTTGCCAAATATGGCAGCCTAGATACGCATAATTTTTACTCTTTCCACTGCGGGGTTACAATTTCGAAACGGCGAATGCAAAAATTTGCCTTTTGTGACACATTTTTTATCGGTATCTCCTAAAATAATTCGAATTTCGAAAAAATCACTTCGAGGCATGTCGGGGCCTGTCCTGGAAAATGTCCATACAAAATTTGGTAGGTCTACGATCACCCGTCTAGGAGCTACGCGAGACACAAACAAACTGACTAACGGACTAACATTTTAGCCATTTTACAGTCTGCTTTATTTATATAGATTTGTATATATATATATATATATATATATATTGTAACCGTTAAGCAACATAAAATTTAAGAATTTTTATCTGTACAGTAACTCCGGATATAGTGAACCTGAATGTAGAGAACTTTCAATTATAGTGAACGAACGTATTTCATGAGTCCCGATGCACATACATTAGAAATGTTCATAGCATTATTCGGTTTTAGTGAACCATGACTTCGGTTATAGTGAACTCTTAAAAAATTCTGGACGGCATTGATGTTCATCCATTCCTACAATTCTTACGTCTCAAGTGTGTTCGAGCAGAGAGAAAGAGATCGTCAAGCACCTGTTCCGAAATACAGTTGAATTGCCAGTGTCTAGGCTAGCATACTACTTATGCTAAACATCAGGGGTTGGGGGGGGGGGTTATAGTTTTTTTCAGCGCTGTAATCCACTATAATCTTTAAAAACATTTACTAACTAAAGTAGGGTACTTTTAAAAGTGAACCGAAAACGAAAATTTCGCTCTTGAGTACGGACGATTTCATTTTCCATTCCCAATGCAATGTCACAGATTAAAAGCGACAGCACCCTTTGCCAACTGAATGGAATGTACATTATTTCCATAAATGTGATTGTGTTTATTTTACTTAACAAATAGTTCTAGAACTATAAATGCGATCCATAATGTTTGATTTACTTAACAAACATTCAATAATATTATAAAGCACTATCTTCCAGTTTTTTATTAAGTTTTACCGTTGAACACGGGGAAACATCGGTTTTAGTGAACTTCGGATAGAGTGAACGAATTTTGTCGGTCCACAGAGGTTCACTATAACCAGAGTTGACAGTATGCAGTGATTACATGGTGGCGAAATATGAGTAGAGTCAGTCGTAGTGGTAGCCGAAAACTTTTATTCCAGGTTACGCAGTCATGCACATCGGCGCAACAACACAGTTCCGAAGCAGATATGAAGTTCAGGAGATTTAAGGGAGAGCGAAACACACATAAAATTAACCAGACAAAACTAAGCATAAAATATACCGACTTATTTCCAACCTAGAATTTTATTTCTTCACATATCCAGATTGCTAGAATATTCCGTCTCCATCATTGGACAGTATTCAAAATGACGTATTTTACAATATTCGGATTTGACGGGCCATATGGGACGCGAAGCCTTGATGTATTGTGTTGACTTTGTTTACTCGTTGTCATGGTGAAATCCCCCTCAAAAAAGTTTTAGAAGGATTTTTTTTTCTCGCCAAACAAGATTTAATAATTAGCATGTTTACTCAATGTTTTGTTTTGTCGTCTCGGTAATGGCACGGAATTTAGAAAAGTTATTAAAAAGAATGCATTTTAAACTAATTATCAGAAATAAAACGAGATGTATCTGAAAATGGCTAAAGGAACAAGATATTTGATTTTAATTCACAGAATTTACTGATTGTAATTTTATTAGATATATCTATATGTTAAGTAGTGGAAAAATGAGCAGAATCTAGAAAATCCTTGTCATAGGCGAAGCTTTTTATTCAGGAACTTCACATCAGTGACTATCAACATAAACAGACATAAAAAGTAGGAGACATGGCTTACAGAGCCAATTTACAAGACAAAAGTGTGCAAAAAAGTGTCTCTCCGGGATCTGCACTCACTTTTCGTTCTCACGTCATGTGACATTCTAACTTGTCATTGAATGTGACGTACTATCACAATGGCGTCCTCACACTCTGATTTGATGAGATATTGTGACACACAAACTGGAGCGGTACATCTTGTTTGTTTACTCTGTGTTTATTTCGTGTATATGCTGAAATATTTCGAGAAGCTTCTACGGTTTTTCCGCTAAACAGGATATGATAATATCAGTGCATTTACTTATTTTTCAATGAAATTGAATAATAAATTCCGATTTCAAAAAAAAAATGGCTGCACAACAAAATATTATGATTTAATACGCATAACCCTTTACATTGATGGTTACAGGGCAGAATATTATAATTTAATATACAACTACATAACCCTCGGCATTACATATGCATGCGAGTATTAATTACATTAACGTTCAATATTTGTCAATTTTTAATAATTTTCATTTTTGCTATGGATTTAAAACAACCGTCTTGCATGCATTTTGAACTTGACAACAGTGTATTTACTAAATTTTTAGCCGTATATTTTGTACTTTTTTAGAAGTAGAAAATAAAGCATATGGTGTAAAGTCAATATAAAAATTGTATTATTTAAAACGGTATGTTCCATGCATCAGCTTAATTTGGGTCTTAACTGATAACACCAGTCAACACAATATTTGGGTCTGACTTCTACATGTTAAATTTTAGTTTCCCCTACACCAAAACCAAGGAAAATAATTTTTTTTTTTAATGAAAGTTTGCTTTTGTAGAAATTAAAGCAATTTTTCAATTTTGGGGCAAAAATCACTGATTTTTATTTATTTTTATTTTTTATAATTCCACTCGAAATTATGATCAGAAAAGTTTTTGCTGGAAATAAAAGTCTTTTTTATTCAAGATTTGTGATAAACAATAACATATAAATGTAAAATAATAAGAAATGAATCTCTAAAAGTGAATATTTTTCGTATTTTTTTTATGTTCATATGAGCAAATAATAATACAAACAAATAATAATATTACAAATAATACTACAAATAATGCTACAAGCAATACTAGAGAGTTACAAATAACAATACAGTTTACTTTCGGGTTAATCAAACCGCTGCCATCTTTCGTTTATGAAATAAATTAAAATATACTTATCGACGTCAATCAGACAAAAGCAAACTTTAAGAACTAAAAATGAAAATTGAAGTGTTTTTCAATGTCTAGAATCAGAATTTAAGCATGAGGACAGAACCCCCCCCCCTAAAAAAATATTTTTTGTTGACCGGTGTAATATGTAGTGATGATGATAATATGATAATATCAAATGATAATATGTATTGTATAAATGATAATACAGCACTCATCTGCTCTTATCTTAAATCGTTATTTTCGTTACAAACCGGGCCATCATTTTTTGAGGGGGAGAGGTAATGGGGGGGTTTGGGGGGGGGAGGTAATTGTACACGTTGAGTCTGTTGACTACAATTCGGCCAGGATTGCAAATTTTGATCCATGCACCTACATTAAAGCAACGTCTCCTTAATATTTTCAGTTAGTTAACTTTATTACATCTCTGTTCAATAAGGCAGTTTCATCTTAGCATCCTTTGGTACGGCATATTCTTGTCCATAGGCTTGAAAAATTTCATGTTTCTTCTAACTTTATTGAACCCTTAACAATCGTAAAATTTTACAATCTTCTGATCCAAAAACGTGATTCTGTTACAGTACTAGGTTTCACATGGAATTCTCAATTTACTGTCGTTTTCCTTATCTTTAAAGCATAAAGCACCTTCCATAACGCCGTAGATCCTGCCTAACATGAAATCCTTTTATAATAAAATGGTAAGTCAGGGCAAAAAGGTAAAACAAAATCTTCTGTTATACAACCATAAAATATCATAGAGGGAAAACGTGCACAAGAATTTTAATATGGAAGGGATAAAAAAAGCTCTGCTCATTGATCGATATTAAAATTTTCATTCTTGTAATAAAATACGAAATAAAACCTAGATTGTTCTTTTTATAGCTTCTACAAAGGAAAAAAAACAAAATACAGGCAGGGGTTTCATGTAAATTTCAAGTATTATAAATCATTATATTTGCTAGCAGATTAAAACCAAAATTTACTGTACAGTTTAATTCCTGCATTTGTTACTGTAACATCAATTATAATTTAGTAAACTGATTTAGTAAACGTTTTGCTACTTTAAAATAAATTTATAAACTTTTATTAAGATCACATATATTAATGACTATGTCATTTTATCTCTCACCCCCCTTTAGTGAAAATTGTCCGAAAAATGTGTCCCGAAAATGCGACACAAAAGTATGCAAAATATGTAGGATATGCATAAAAGTTGTTGCGTATTTTACACAAGTTCACAACAGCTTTAATCTATTGTTACACTATTTTGTAAGCTGTAGAATAGGCATCACATGCATTTTTGTATAAATGGGTTACAATCCTAAAAATTTCAACAGCTTAAGAATATTGCTGAGTATTGAATTGTTTATTTTTTTACTGTTCAATGTCTTATCCTCCTGAATTCTGTATCCCTCAAAAAACATTTATCTACTTAACTGTAACTGTGCTCGCGCACGCATTCTTTTTACTTCTTCTATACTTTTTTCCTTCTTGATGTTACCTTGTTATGTGATGTGCCTGTTTCTTCCGTTTTAATTTAATAAAGTAAATGTTATGTTAAAATCCCACGCTCACTATGTTTGTGCCATAACTCTACTAACATTTCTGAAAGGTTATGGACACCCGATGGATTAATTTATTTATCTGCTGATTTTTAACGTTCGTTTCAAGGCTGCATCATTCATCCTCAAAATGGCGACTGGAACTTGGCGAACTGAAACGCTGAATAATTACGAAACATGGAAACATAAAACATGGACTCATGAAATTAAGGATTCATCAAGAATAACTTGTAAAAGGTGTAAACGCATCGGTCACTGGACTAGCGAATGTGAAAGTGGAAAAAAGAATAAATTTAAACATAAGCCTAACAGCCTGGGATTCTTATCCACTCTGGATGCCTCGCCAATAGGGTTACCAGGCGAAATACAGAAACCCTACTCACCTAAAGCTCTCTCAACAATATCAAATAACGAAAAGCAAAATTTTTGTTGTGTTAAGATAGATACTAAAAATTATATAAGTTACTTCAGTTATCATGGACTCACGTTTGCAATTGCAAGGAAAGATCAGGAAACCCTCCTACTTCAAGTCGATGAAATAAATGTAAAGGTAAAATAAAAGAAAAAGGGGTGAGAGATAAAATGACATAGTCCATTAATATCGTTTTAATATGGCAATAAAGAAACTAAAAAATTAGGGGGGTTCAGGGTTATGGGTTCTCCCCCAGACGAGTCTCGAACAGTCGAGTTATTTAACTACATTTTAATATTAATATGATAATTAATCATGGATAGAATAGTTAGGCAAATTTTAAATATGCATACAAGTTTCAGCTTACTTATCCGCAAATGCCTATAAATAGTTGTATACAATACCAAATTTCAAATTCATTTATTGAAAATTATGTCTTAGATATTTATCAGTCAAATGGAATATTAATACGGTTTTACACCAAAATATTTTAGTAAACTAATTATTAATGGAAGTGAAGAATCTAAAATTCAAAATACACAAATGAGAAGATTTTGTGGTAAAATTACTGAAATGGAATATACACTCATGTCCATAAATTAAGGATAATTCAGAATCACACAGAAATTGATCTCTAAAATAAAAATTTCACCTGTGGAATGATCACACACATCTTGAAGAAGAATATGCAAATTACAGGAAACCACCAGATGGCGTGGATGGTACGTCAAAATGACGAGAGTGTAAGAGAGGGGTATATAAGGAATGGTGGCAAAGAAGTAAAATTGTTCACAAGCGCTGTGAAAGCCTTTCAGTGCAAAAACCGCATAGTTATGGCACAAAGGAGGCATTTGGATGATGTTTTACGTGGCAGAATTATCGGACGACTGGAATTTGGACGTACCCAGCTGGAAGTATCCGAGGAACTTGGAATCGCCCAGAGTGTCATCTCCAGGCTTTGGCAACGATTCCAAGATGATGGTAATGTGAGTAGACGTTACAGCACAGGTCGCCCCTGAGTTACAACGCCGAATGAGGACCGCTATTTGGCAGTTACTGCCAAAAGAAACAGACGGAGTACAGCATCAGACCTGTCTCGTCAGCTCTCTTCAGCTACCGGTACGACAGTTTCAAGGCAGACCGTGTACAGACGCTTAGGGCACATTGGTCTATATGCTCGTAGGCCTGTCAGATGTGTTCCACTTACCGCAACTCACTGTCGCCTGCGATTAACCTGGAGTAGAGAGCATGCATTGTGGACACCGCAACAGTGGTCTTGTATGATGTTTACAGACGAGCCCAGGTTTAGTTTGGAGTCTGATTCTCGCCGGACATTCATCTGGAGAGCGCCAGGTACCCGTTACCACCAAGAGAACACCATTGAAAGACACCGTTACGGTGGTGCAGGATGGCTCGTTTCGGGAGGAATTATTCTTGGTTCCAGAACTGACCTGCATGTTCAGAGTGTAACGATGACGGGCCACATCTATCGGTATGTCATTCTGGAACAACATGTACGTTTGTTTCGGGGCGCCATGGGTGCTGAATTTGTGTTTATGGATGACAACGCCCGTCCTCACCGTGCAAACGTTGTAGACGAATGCCTTCAATCGGAGGATATCACCCGTATGCATTGGCCAGCATACTCACCGGACTTGAATCCAATAGAGCATGTGTGGGATATGCTTGGCCGACGAATTGCAGCCCGTCAACCCCCTCCCACCTGTCTACCGGAACTTCGGAGTGCATTGCTTGATGAGTGGTGTAATATTCCCCAAGATCAGATGGATCATTTGATACTCAGCATGCCTAGGCGTTGTCAGGCCTGTATTGCATCGTCCGGGAGACATACTCCGTATTAACCATCCTACTAACCATGTTATACTGTTTTTTGTAAATAGGTTCTTTTTTAAAATTTGGTCAAGGGAGTAAAACTTGCAATTTTTATTAATTATGTCAAACATATAGCATCTTTTTTGCTCTTTACTTTTTGTTTAATAAATAGACTTTACAAATAAGTCAAATTTGTTTTGCTTCTTTCTCTTTCTTTGCCTGAACTTCATTATCCTTAATTTATGGACATGAGTGTAATTAAGAGTTAGTTTTTTGATGAAAGGAAAGTTTAAATTTAGAATAATTTTGTTTATTTTATTTTAATACAGTTATTTATACGTTATGAGTTCAAACTTTTATGTTACTTTATTAAACTTAGAGGAATATTTTTATTTCCTTGTACGGAGTATAAGGAAGTAATGTGATCCCGAAAACTTTTGGGGGCCAAATTTCGACGAAAAATCCGATTTTGACAACCTTAAAATTTAATTTTAAGAATTTTTTCGATGCATCTCATCGTACGCTAGTATGCGTCTGCAATCCATTTTGACGAACGGCGAGTCTATTTTGACCAGTTTTTCCATGCTGTCTGTACGTGCGTACGTACGTACGTACATTTGTACGTTCGTTCGTGCGTACGTATGTTTGTAACTCGCATATCTCTATTCGTCGTATAATGTTGAAATTTTATATATAGGATTAATGTAACATGTAATTGTGCACCTCCTTTTTTGGTCCCAATCGACTGGATAGTTTATCTACAGAGCCGCCCAAAAGATACGAAATACAGTGCACTCTAAGGGCCGAAATTCATCAAACTCGCATATTTCAAAAACTATTAGACGCAGAATGTTGAAACTTTATATTTAGTATTATTGTAACATCTAAGGATACACCTGCCCTTTCGGTTCCATTCGATTAGATAGTTTATTTGCAGAGCTGCCCAAAAGTAAATACATTAGGATCTAAAGGGCCGAAATTCATTAAAGCGTATTTTAGAGGTATTAGGAATTTCAAACAACTCAGAAGGGATATATACAGTTAAGAGTTACAAAATGAATTTCTCCATTAAAAGAGGTGTCTTTATCATTTATAGTTCTGCTACATGAACATTCAGAAGATTTCCAATACATTACGGTCAATGGTAATTTTAGGGGAATTCATCAATTTCAAACACAATATCGTCCTACCCTATAAGTTAGGTAACTATCCGACCACGGTTACGTGCCTCCCTCAAGAACTACGCCAAAAGCCGCTAAGCTTGGTGACTTTTGGTGTACGTGTGTATGTATTTAACTCTCAAATCTCAAAAACTATAAGTCTCAAATCTCAAAAACTAAAAGTAGCTCAATCCTACAGGCTTGGAGTTATATGTGCTGTTTAAAAAAAAAAAAATTCATTGGTATCAAAAAGATGTAACAGCAATCGTCAGTTCTTTCCTTATTCAAAAGATGAAACTGTCTCTTGCTTGTTTATGTTTAATCCTTAATCCTCTCGTCACCAAATTATGAAAAAATTAGAGCAAAAATATCTATCTATCATCCGATGCATCTAAAATACACCTATGAATCATGTGCAAAACCAGTTTTTTTCTCTAATGTCGCTTTAAAAAATTTTTTTTTACTAAAGGTCTAATATATTTTTACATTTTTAAGCATTCTGTTATGTTTAATTTTAAAAGCACGCACATATTAACCCTTTGAGGCGCAACCCTTTCCCAGTGCTGGAAAAAGGGCAGCCGTTGCCATCGCTCGACTTCACTACCAGCAAGATCGTGGACGATCGAAACGTTCATCGCGTGCCACAGATCTAGAGACCCTTTTCTGACGCAGCTGGCTGTGTCGCACAGCCAGCTGACATTTGATTTTGTAATTTGAAATTTATATGCTCGTATGTATTGCAAATTACGTTATCGAATGCTTCTTGTTCATCTAAAAGTTATGGCGAACAAACTAATACAAAGACAATAAGACAAATAATCTGGAAAATAAAATCCTAAATTAAAAAAGGGATCACTGATTAAAAAAAACGGATAAATGTAGACTTTTAAAATTTTCATAGATTTAGTGCTTTATCTGCCGAAGTCGCCTTAGCACTTGGAATAATCTTGTTTATAATAGTCTCCTTAAAAATTTGTATGAGAGTTACACCATAAGAGAAAATGGTTCCTATAACTGGAAATAGTAGGCTTTTTCTCACTGCAGGAAACCCACCAGCAGACTGAACAATTGTCCCTTTCTTCATGGCAAAGCTCCATCGTTTCATCAGTTTGAAATCTTCAAAATTGCTCTTGAAGCTGACGTATTCGTATATTGCAAATAACGTTATTCAAATTTGCTTATTTCTTCCAAAAGTGACGACGAACGAACAATAGTGACAATAACAAGGCAAATATCCCGGGAAAACAATATCCAAAAAAAAGAAAAGAAATCATTTGTAAAATAAAAACCGGATAAATGCAGGCTTATAGAATTTTCATAGCTTTAGTGGGTAATCTGATTACGTCGAAGTCGAATTAGCACTTGGAATAATCTTGTTTATAATACTCTCATTAAAAACTTGTATGAGAATTACACCGTAAGAGAAAACTGTTCCTATGACTGGGAATATAAGGCCTTTTCTCACTTCAAAAAACCCACCAGCAGACTGAACAACTGGCTCTTGCTTCATGACAAACTTCAAGCGTTTCTTCAGTTTCGAATCTTCAAAATCGCTCTCGAAATTGACGTACTCGTATATTTTGCAAATAACGTTAATGCAGTCTTCTTGTTCATTTATGAGTGCCGAAGAACAAACGGTAATGATGATAAAGAGGAGAATGCTCTGGGAAAAGAGTATCCAAATCTCAAAGATTTCGCTGGTATCTGGGGTGTCATCCTTCAGCAACGCATCCAGGACCCGGAATAATATTACTATCTGGTTAAAAATCATGCAAATCGCTATGACGTAGCATGTGTCATGGAATTTCGCAGTCACGCTGCGGACTCTGTGGTGCAAGTGGATTGCTTCGGTAAATGCCTCAAAACTCTGATTTCTAAAATGGCGCTTGAATTCCAGCTTTACATGGGCAAATTTTCCTCTGCATTCCAAGCATAAAAGAGAAAAAATGCAACTCAAGGTCACCGGCATAGTTAACTGTACCAGTGTGCTACCAAACAGGCATACTATGAATATCGCCCATCCAGACTTGCCAATATCATCAATGGAATAACCAGAAGTGTACAAGTTATCGCTTATCTCAATGTTCCCGGTTATTTGCATCATTGAAAGATAGAGTACAATGTTGAAAGTCGGAAACACTAAAGCAACTATAGCAACGGTATAACACAAGCTGTGGTATCGAGATGTTGTTCCACCCGTTTTGAGCGTGAGAAGGTTTTTCCGAAATTCGGAGAGACTTTTCTTGTGCTTCAGAAATAAGTAATAAGTCACCATGCCAAATGTATTCGCGGTGCAACTGAAAATGCATGTAAGAAGAGCTTCTTTAGAAAAATAAAGAATTAAATTTATGTAGACACTCCAAACATAAGCTAGAGTGGCGAAAACGGGAAGAATGTAATATAAATATTTCATGAAACAAAATTTCTTCTTGCCAGTTTCTGTATCAATTCCAAAAATGTTTGCAATGGACCAGACTAGCGTAACGCTCTGCTTTTTAAGCATATTTTATGATCGAAAGTGCCTCGTAATGATCAGATAAAATGTTTAGCTGCTTAAAATATTTGTATGTCGTCCAAGAAGACAGATTGCAAAAGGTTCTGCTAATTAATCCCGTCACGTCAGGTGTTTAAACTGCAATGAAGTGAAAAATTCCCAACTGTACTCTTCCTCTGTAATGCAGATCAAAGAACGTTTGAATCATTACACACTTTGGTGTTTACTCTTACGTATCCATAGCAAGCAAAGTCAACATCCTAAAATCTAGGCCTGTTGAATAAGTGACCAAACGCTTTATAATAACAATTCCAGTAACTTGTACAATGAACAAGACTAAATTTTTACCACTGATGGATTTGTAATTTTTCTCATTTGAAAGACTATTGATATTTAAATATTAAAAACTTTTCAAACAAGTTCTATCTCAAAACACATTTTCACTGTGTTATAATAAAACGGACTCATTTATGATGAGAAAAAAAAAACAGCTGGACAAAAGGCTTCATTGTATGTTCTTTTATATAAACGTAACTCTCCAGAAAATTAAAAAAAATATCTACTGCACTCTGAATGCTATAGTTTCGTTTTTCTCGCTAGAGGAGCACTTTTTGTATGCTGTAGCTAATTGAACAACTTCAGTGAGGAATTACACAAGCTAAACAACGGCTGTAATTCTAAAATTTCGCAAGTCTCTATTCAAACTTTCAGTTAAATAAATAAAAACCCTATTATTCTTTATAATATAAATTTTTCCCTCTCGCTAATAGCACTGAATATTTCATATGAAAGTTTCTGTTCAGGTTCCAGTTTCGAAAACATTATTTATTAGCGCATGTTGTTAGTCTATTTAAACTCACATTATGGAAATGCCTTTTTCTAGTAATCCCAAATGTCAGTGTATCATTACATATTTCGATTCATATTAGTTTTGAAAGCGTATTTGATTAGCTGTCGATATATATATTTATTAAGATTCTATTCAAAAGAAAATGGGACTGATGGAAAAGAAAGTAAATAAACTATTATTTATTTCAAACGTAACTCTTAATACAGGGTGTCCCATAAATACTGCCCAAACTCTGCACAGCCAGATTTCTCGTTGGGAGTACATAGTGCCCAAAGAACCTGTACGGCCCGTAGTTTTCGCTTTCAGTAACTGTACGGCCCGTAGTTTTCAAGAAAAGTGCGAGAAAAAAGCAGAACCGTCATTTCTGGTTCCACGAAAAGAGGCTTTATTGGAATCATAGTTTTTTTTTTTTTTTTTGCATATGCTTTCATAAAATGATGCTCAAAATGTCCACCGTGCATATCAAGGATAGCTTGCTTGCGTAGTGTCATGGCCAACTGCTTACGTTCCATCTGGTACCCACATAAATACACCAGCTGGAAGGGGAGGGACTGAATCACTATTTGTTGTAATTAGGACTCGATAGATCAGTTCTTTCAAGCGTTTTCACTGAAAGTAATCCATAGGTGCCACATTGTAGCGGCTCTAACACCGAGTCCACCATATGTAATCCAGTCTCTAATTTAATGTTTCTAGGTGTTTTTCCTCGCACAGGGGTGTGACGTCCTATTTTTATCGAAAACTATGGATTGTACAGCTAGAGTTCTTTGGGCATTTTTTATGTTCTCCCAGCGAGGAATTGTACCACAAGTTGGAACAGTTACTTCATCCATGAGCTCCTTAATTGATAATCGACTCTGCCGCCAAGTTCTAGCAAATATTACATGACATCAACTTTTAGTTATTAGAAAATAATAGAGTCCCGATAATTCGAAGTGGACGGGACCTTGCTTGCCTCGAACTATCGAAATCTTCAATGATCGGCCTAAGAGCAACACGATACGTGTGCAAGAACGATTTTTGGCGCCCTTTTCATTGAAAATGGATGTCGATATATCGGTACATATATCGAAAGGCGGATAGTACTGCATTTGCGTGTAAGGAGAAAACTAACAATATTTGTTGAACCAAAGTTTTCAACATATTCAAATGCCAATTTGCATTCAAAATTACATAAAAAAGTAAGATTTTACCGCATTATTTTTTACAGTTTGTCAAATTGCAAACTGTAATTCTCACTAAATTGCTTAATCCTCACTAAATTGCTTACGTGCGACCGCACACGTCACGCACGCCTTAGGCCATCTCTGATCACTAAATTTAATTAAAAAATAAATAAAAATAAAGCAATTTTTATGATTTGAGTGCATATTTCAATGAAAAATGTACTTACACATTAATACATTACTGGTGATTAGAACAGGTTAGATATATCGGAAAATAATAGTCAATTGTTTAGGCTATTAACACGTTGACCCGTTTAATTGGCGCAATATTGCGCCATCGCCAAAGCAGCTTGTCAACACAGCACAGAAATGTCCGTGAGGGGCATCTATTGGAAGAACACACCCATTTTCTTCGGGAGGGGGATTTCTGGTGTGGCTTCTGGGTGCGCTAAGCATTTGAATTTTGCGGTGCGAAATAATTCTTTCCCGTGTTTTGTATGTGTTGGTCATTATTTGGGATTAAAACTGATTTTTTTCGCTAACGCGGATTTATTGGAAGCTCGAATTATGGATACTCTACTTAAAAGATGCCCTCAAGTTTCGCCACTGATTGGCAGCAAAATCCATAGTTGTTTTATCATTGAAGTTTTGAATTTACTTTTGAGCTGAAATTAAAATTATACTTCAGCTTCAGAACAGAGAGTAGGCCGAAATACATAGTCCGCTCTAGGTACGGATTAATGCAATTTTCTGGGTGGGGGCGGCTAATTGATGTGTGATTATGGCAACTCTAGCTAGGGTGATCTGCCATGGACGGGGGTGCCTTGGAAGGAGGACTTTCTAAGGGGCTCTAACGTGTATCCACGTTACATCTGGAGAAAACCTACCAAAACTTCAGACCGTTAGATCGACAGTCTCGCAATGGGACCCGAACACGGGACCTTCACACTTCAGCCGTCTACCATTTTCAGTGACATAACCACTGTGCCATGGTCAGGTGCGGCTAATTGAAATTTATGTATATATTATGGAAGTACAATAGGATTTCTTGGATTTTTCATGCAAATTATTTCTCGAAGGGGGTGGGTAATCGTCCCCTCTCCTCCCTTTTAATCCATCAGTGGTCCGCTCTCTTTCTTCATATACAGGGAGGCATAGAAATCCTTGCCACTTGTTGGCACGTGCTCAACTATAGCTTTTTTATGAACTTTATATCAGTTTTAGCCAGGCTAAAGCAACCAGAGGCGGCCCCATTCGTGGCCGAACGCATAGCGCTCTGAAATGGGAGACGGAAGGTTCCTGGCTCAAAACCAGGTCGCGTCCACTGAACTAATCGTTCTGAGTTTTTCATGGTTTTCTCAGAAACTTAAAGTAAATACGGGTTAGGACCCCTTAGAAAGACCCCACGGAGGGCAACCCACCCCTCGGCCTACTCTAGCTAATTTGCCGTAATCTGACAACGACTAAACAGAGGCGACCTTACACACAAACGTTCGTTAATTTACATCTTCAAACAGCAAATTGCATAAAATGGTAAGTATGTAAGAATCGATGTCGAAACCTATGAACAAGTTTATTAGAAAATATCCAAAACGTACTTCTTAAAAAATATTCTTTAAAAAATTTTAAAGAAAAAGAATTTTTAATACCTGTTGTAATCTTCACATTACTCCAGTCATCTGTATAGAAAAATATGCCGTTAAAATCAATTAGTCTCTACAGAAAAGTTTTAACTGTTAATCTATAAAGTTTTCGCATATTTTTCATGTTCTCTATCGAATATCCTGACAGAAATTCTATATAAACTATCCGTATCGATTTTTCTCTGTAAGATATCCGACTTTATGAAATATTGTCACTTTAAGATATTAAATGTCATTCAATGGGGAAATATTAGATTTAAGTTTTTGACACACTTTCTTATCTAAAGCGCAATCTAATTGAAACTTTATTAAGTTCCACAGCAGGCACCAAGTTCTTTCACGCGGTTCATATTTTTAATTATTTTACGGGGCAAAATTTTCAGCAGTGTGTAAAAAAATTTAAATGTTTCTTTCAATGTCTCATCAGAACATCGCATGACTTTCTAGTACATTTATTATTATAGCTGAACCTCTCTGTCTCGAATCTCATGGAAAGAAAAACATATTCGACATAAACAAGTTTTGAGTTAGAAAGTATTTAAATGCGGTCCGTTAGACAACGTTTAAACTGTTTATACCGCATAAAAATACAGTAGTATGATCGTAGATTAGTTATACAAAGCATGCATAACATTATTTTTTAACAACTACTTTAAAATTGTCTTTCAATGACTTTTGAATCTAATTTTCTTTGTTTGTATTAGCTTTCTAAGGCTAACAACAATTGCAAATCCCTGAGTGAGCAATTTTCTCAGATTCCTACTTTAAGAGCTCTGCAGACTTCCCAGGAAACACACACAGGTTCCCTGAACGTCTATTAACGTTCAGAAAACGTCTTCTGAACGTTAATAGACGTTCAGAGAACCTGTGTGTGTTTACTGGGATTCTCTGTTTCTTTAAGAAAAGTTGTTAACAGTTCTCTTCTTTTTTAAGAAGAGTTCTGCAGACTTTAAGAAAAATTGTTAGCAGTTTTCTTCTTTTTTAAGAAGAGTTCTGCATAATTCTCAGTTTCTTTAAGAAAAATCGTTAGCAGTTCTCATCTTTTCTAAGAAGAGTTCTGCAGAATTCTATTCTTCTTTGCTGCCTCTTTATATACATGGATATGCAACTTTCATTGTTGGAGAAAGTGTCTTTGTGAATTCATTTTCGTAATTTACACTATCTGTAATACGAGATATAGAACTATCGAAGGAAATTATTTCGAGATAAATGTAATGTAGGTCACATATTTAACATTCTCTATAGTATTCTTGTTTTCGACTCGACGCTAGGAAGTAACTGGGCTGTAGCTTGTGGCTTCATTAATCCCTTTCTGTGAAACAAAAGGTTCAAAGGAATTCTTGTGTTGAATTGCAAGCATTTTCGTTTATTCTTTGGATTATTCTGAGAATCCATGATTGCTGTGCCCCTCAACTTCCGTGGATAGTCTAAAGTTTACTGTAGAGGAAGACGGGGTACAATGAAACAAAATTCACTATTTTTTTTTCCTGATCACAAATTTTCATGTACAAAAGTAAAATTAGTGGACAGTTATAACCTACTCTTTTCCCCTCTCTCTCTCTTAAATGAATTTTAAATGAACTCTTAAATGAATTTTTATGAGTTTGTAAATGACATCTTCATATTTAAAAATATATATAAGTAAAATGTCTGTCAGCGTTTCATTTAAACCGTATACCAGGGTACATAAACACTTAACCCTTTAACGCGCAGTGATCCCGCTCTGGGATCACCCAACTCTGACGTTTTGACTGTTGCCAGTCACGAAGAATAGATTGGATTTCTATAAAAAATAGTTGCGGGTGACAGAGCTCCACGAGAATTTTTTACTTTTTATCACGTCCTTTCCCGTCAAAAAAATGGTCACGATTCTTTTTAACAGCACTGACATCTGCTGAAGTATGGAAGAACGCGAGAACAGCTGGATAGATGGCCCCATGCTGAAAAAAGGGCAGTCGTTGCCATCGCTCGACTTAACTAGCAGCAAGATGGCGGACGATCGAAACGTTCATCGCGGCCACAGATCTAGAGACCCTTTTTGGACGCAGCTGGCTGTGCTCGCGCACACAGCCAGCTGCGTCCAAAAAGGGTCTCTAGATCTGTGGCCGCGATGAACGTTTCGATCGTCCGCCATCTTGCTGGTAGTTAAGTCGAGCGATGGCAACGGCTGCCCTTTTTTCAGCATTGGGAAAGGGTTGCGCCTCAAAGGGTTAAGTAATGTGCGCAGAAATTCAAATTTCATCACACATGTTTTACTAGCTCAAGTACCCGTCGTTGACAGGTGAGTACATAATGCAAATTTTCAAACATCTTGAATCTTTGTCAGCATTGTAGGTGTATAAAGAATGGAAATTATATATTAGCAAGAGTATAGAGATAAAAGTTATATCTTCTGTGTACTGTTAAAAGATTACAGGTTTGGGAGTAACAAAGTGATCAGTAAATTTTACTATTATAGGGAACTTCTTTCTATTTAAAAAAATTAAATTTTATTCTGGTTGAATGAGTTTTTCGAGTCAAGCGGTCATTCTTACTAAATTTTGTTTGATTCACTTTAGATATTTTAACACTATTGCTCGAAAGCACTTTGCTCAATTTTCACAAAATCTCAAAAAGCAAAATAAATTTTTTAATTTATTTGAATTTTTCAAAAAATTCCGATTTTTGTTATTTAACCCTTTGAGGCGCAACCCTTTCCCAATGCTGAAAAAAGGGCAGCCGTTGCCATCGCTCGACTTAACGACCAGCAAGATGGCGGACAATCGAAACGTTCATCGCGTGCCACAGATCTAGAGACCTTTTTTGACGCAGCTGGCTGTGCCAACGGCTGCCCTTTTTTCAGCATTCGGCAATCTATCCAGCTGTTCTCGCATTCCTCCATTTTTCAGCAAATGCCAGTACTGTTAAAAATAATCGTGACAGTTTTTTTAACGGGAAATGAGGTGCTAAAATGTAAAGAATTCTCGTGGAGCTATGTCACCCGCAACTATTTTTATAGAAATCAAACCTATTCTTCGTGACTGGCAACAGTCAAAATGTCAGAGTTTGGTGTTCTCAGAGCGGGAACACTGCGCTTTAAAGTGTTAAGAAGGCTGCTGATCATGTTGCTAAACTTTATTGTATTCTCTTAATCCATTAAAAAGAATGCGAGAACAAACATTTATTCGACTTTCACAAAATCCCAAAATCTATGAAATATTTAAAAAGTTTTGGTACCTGGGGTTCAAATTAACTTGCATCTAACATAATTTTAAATTTTCTTCTAACCCATTCTCATTTTTCGGAAATAGCGAAAACATGTACGGAATTTTCACAAAATTTCAAAATCTAGTTAAAAAAATTAAACTTCTTTGACGAAAAGGGTTCAAGAGACCACCAGTGACGATACTAAATTTTATTTCACTCGCTTCAGTGGTTAATACGTAATCGATGAATATTTTCATATTTTGAACAATTTTTGCAAAATCTTAAAATCTAATTAAAATTTTAAATTTGACTCCTACCCTACAAGCAACAATTCCCAGTTTCTGCTCGGCCAACCACCGGTATTCATCGCAACTCATCGCTCACCGAAATTCGGTACTCGGCCCAGACACGGAATTCCATCTCAAAACGATGATTGTTATGTGTGCGGCAGACACTGATCGGTCCAGTACCCATAAAACGATGCTCGGAACGATATCCGGCCTGAGTTATCGGGCCATATGCCTAAATTTGATCAAAATACGCTGAACTGAAAAGAAATTTCGGCCCGCATAACGGCCGAGCGGCATTCAGCCGATGAAAATTGGAGCATGCGCTCTGTTCATGCAACAGTCGACCGATGGCAACATCCGAGTATCTACCGGCAGGCGCCATGTTTGTTTTCATAAGAATAGGAGACGAAAAAAACTGAAGAAGTTTTTTGGTGGTGATTAGTCGATATTGGTACGTATAACTATCATTTGTAACAAATTTTTGACATTCTTAATATAGTATTAGTGTAATATAAGTAAAGTACAAGTTCAAATCTCTGTAATTATTTTTTTCTCTCTTGATACTGTTGCATAACACTAATGGAATAACACTATTTTTTATTAGTATCTATTTCCTATCTTTACACGGCCTACAGTGTGTAATTACACTAGTTCATACAGTTAATCGCTTTTTAGTTTTAAAATATACGGGTAAATTCTTCATTGAATCTAATAAAAAAATCATACTTCCGACCAAAACAAGCTTATTTGGTACTTATGTATTTTACAGTCATTCAGCCAAAAAGAGCGATTTCGTGTGCGTGTGGAATACGTCAGATTCATTGTTACAATTGTGCATTGCAATTCTTTGGCGGAAAAACTTGTTGGCGTGAATTATCGACGGTAAAATAAGTACCGATTATTTGCATCCGTTGACCATAAAAAAAAGAAAAAAAAAATCCAAACGATGCGATTACTCGCCAAGATAGTTTCCAAAGGCATAAAGCGCAAATTCTTAGGGTTATGGAAATGAGAAGCTGTACAGCATTAATTTGATATTCAAACGACTGTTTTGTTTCGCTTTATAAACTTCGAAACCCGCGTTGATGAATTTAGATTAGCTTAGAAATAGTATACGTAAATACAGTGATTTTTTTTTCTTTTTTAAAGCAGACCACTGGTTAATGATGATTTCAGAACCTGCGGATACTATAAACCAGACTGATACAGGGTGTCCCAAAAAGGTGGTAACGGGCTTTAATTCTTTATCTATTAGAGATAAGTGGGCTGTGTAAATTGAAAAAATGTTAAAAATGAGGTCGGAAGTAAGACTCCGTTAAAAAAATTCCTCTCGTTAATTTTCAAAAAGTTACACTTTCTAGATTTTTATATGACTCTCGTACAAAAGCATTCCCATACACTAATGAGGTGATGCACAAAATTTGGGAATTATATTTTTAAAAATTACATTAAGATAACCCCTCATCCTAGGATGATCGCCCACCCTTAGCGTTGCCATCACAACACAAACAAACAAACTGACATGAAATAAGACTTCAGAGGGTTCAAAAGTTGAAAAAAGAAGGGATATGTAAAAATCCGTCTGTGGGGTCATTTTCTGCATCCCGCAGTCTGAATCATGGTAAATTCTGCAAACGCAGAACATGAAAATTGTTATTGTTGCTTCGAAACCCTCTGGCTAACTGCAGAGCGGGATCAGATCCTTTTCATAAAACGAAAATGGCCTTAATTGGGCAGCTTCCTTTTTGCTGATCCCCAGTGAGGGGAATACCGACTTATCCCGGGTCTCCCTCTTAAATTTTGAACCAATTTCAGATGACAGTTGGATGACCTAAGAGCTGGATTGGTACCCCAAAGAGAGATATGGACTAAACATGGAAAACATTGAAGTCATAACACATTTTTCGTGCATTAATTCCCTACAGCGTACACGGTTTACATCAGCCTCAGTCGAGAAAGGATTTTACCCTTCTAGGCACTGGCCAAGCAGGTGCTGCTTCCCTTTCGGATGAACATGGAAAACATTGAAGTCATAACACATTTTTCGTGCATTAATTCCCTACAGCGTACACGGTTTACATCAGCCTCAGTCGAGAAAGGAGTTTACCCTTTTAGGCACTGGCCAAGCAGGTGCTGCTTCCCTTTCGGAGTTCCAATGGGAACCGAGCTTAACCAACTGCTCTACTGCCGGACACATGAAAAATTTCTTTCACCTAATGTTTTGCTGTCTTTGTGAGTGCATTGGGAAAATTTTTCGAGATACCGATGTGTTGGGGAAAACGTAGGGGTCTATTCAGAAAAAAACGTTTTCTAGGGAGTTGAAGTAATATAAAGGTTGGAAATCCCTGATATAGAAATTATGTAAAAAAACATATGAAGCAGACTTACTCTGCATTTCCTATTCTTTGTGTAAATTAAGTTCTAAAAATTTTCTTTTTTTCTCCTAGAAGCTGCTCGTAAAATAAGATGTTTGAAGATGCTGCTGCAAAACTCAAAGAAAATACTTCTTTTGTAAATTATGTGTATGATATATTTTGTGTAGAATAATTTCAATAAAAATATTTGGAATTTACTTTATTTTAAAAATTATTATAGCGGTCTTATGTCTTCTGGTCTATGCTTTTTAAAAAAATCTATTTTTCAAAACTGTAAGCTAGTTCTATAAAGTTCCAGTGGTCAAAAATCTTTTTTAAATTGTAAGCTAATTCAACAAAGTTCGGAAAGTCGATTTCCTATCATTAAAAAAAAAGTTCTGATGTGAACTACACAATTTTCTTGTATGGCTGTTAAACTTTACACATTCTGGATGCACTTCATTTAAATGTATTGGAAACTGAAATGCGATACTTCAATATCTTGTTAAGCGTAAGATATATCACCAAGATGAGATTTCAGCATTCAAAACTTATTCCTGGCTGAAAAATTGGCATTTTTCTCTACTTCGTCAGCTTGGCGACAAACTGCGAGATTTTAAGAATGACCCAAATAGTGACCTAGCCTGTGGATTGTAATCAAAAATCAAAGGGCAGAACCAAATGTTAGGACAGTCTTAAATACAAAATTTCAGTATTCTATGGCTAATAGTTTTTATTTTTATTCGAGATACGTACTTATTTTTGGTGCCAAAATCTGTAATATTGCCCCTAAATTTACCAAGCTTGGGGACAGTTGGCAATATTTAGAGCATGAACTAAAGAGATAGTTCAGGTCTTTTTAATTTGAAAGACATGTCCATAGACTTAAATGCACCGAAAGTCATATAACCTTGTAAATAAACTACTCACTCAATTGGAATCAAAAAGGGACACGTACAACTATGTTTTAAAGCAGTCCTAAATTTCCCATTTCTTCGGCTATTCCTCTTTGAGTTAATCGAATTACACAAGAACATACGTACATAAGTACATGCATACGAGCAGACGTCCTTCAAATTTAATCAAACTAGATCGAAAATGCAGCATGTGTACTTACAGACATTACCAAAATACTAGTTAAAGCGAGTTCTGGGATTAAGGTCAATTATCTACATGAGGAATCTAGGCCTGTGGGTGGGGTGCCCTCCGTGCGGGTCTTTCTAAGGGGTCCTAACCCGTATTTACGCTAAGTTTCGGAGGAAACCACGGAAAACTCCGAACGGTTAGGTCGGCGGACGCGATCTGGTTTTGAACCAGGCACCTTCCTTCTTCCAGTTCAGAGCGCTATGCACTCGGACTAGTTAAAAAAATAAAAGGAAGAAAATCTGAAACACTTTCAGATTTTAAATACGCACCAAAGTACTATATATTAAAAGCGTATCATAGTTTATGCGTCGTCCCTATTTTTCTTCCTTATTCCATTAAGTTGGAAAGTGTATCATGATTCATTACTGTGCCGTATTTTGCTTCCTTGTTTCGTAAAACCTATCTTTCGAATCGAAATCTATCTTAAAATCGCCTACTAAAACTATTTTACAATCGTTGCCAAGTATATTACAACTATACTTCCCCGTTTTAAATATTGTTTCGAATGTCCATCATAATCCAAGAGTGTGCCGTGTTTCTCTTTCTGGGTTGATTCCTACTTGAACCTACCTACTTGAACCTACCGAATCCTACCGACTCTCGCCAATTTGGCGATCATTAAACATATGGAGGTACTACGACGATTTTTTATATTTACATGGCAATCGTAATTTAGAATTAAAATGGCGATTTGGAACTACATGTAAGTAAAGCATTTCGTTACATTTTTATTAATTTTGGGTTGCCAATTAATGTAGTTTTAATAATTAAGTATCTTCAAATTCCTCAACTGGTGCGTTTATCGCTAATTTGTTCACGGTAGTTTTCATCTAGTTATTTTGGGAGTGTTGAAACTTGTGCATAAGTCCTAGAGACCCATGACTGCAAAGTGCGGGATTTTTTAGGTTAGCGAGAGCGGGGGCGTTAAAATAGGAATCAACTCTTACGGTTTCAGTGGGCGATTTTAAGATAGAATCGAAATCTATCTTAAAATCGTCTACTGAAACTGTTTTACTATCTTCTCAGGGCGAATTCCACCTATATCCCGTAGACATTTTAAATACTGTTTGGAATGGGCATCATAATCCATGAGTGTACCGTGTTTTCCTTCCTTGTTCCATAAAACACTTCTTCGGAATAGAAATCTATATTGAAATCACCTACGAAACTGTTTAACCATTTTCGCCTGGCATAGTCAAACTATACTTCACCTTTATAAATACCATTTGGAAAGTGTATTATAATCTATCAGTGTGTCGTATTTGTCTTCGCTGTTCTATAAAACACTTCTTCGGAATTAAAATCTATTTTAAAATCGCCTACTAAAACTATTTTACAATATTCGCCAGGTGTTTTCTAGCTATACTCGAAATCTATTATATAAATGTGAAAGTTTGCCTGTTTGTTTGTTTGTCCGGGAACTCCTCCCACACCGTCCGACCGATCGGCTTAAAATGTTGCAGAAATATGTAAAACGATATAGAATAGTCCGTAGTAAACTTTAAAATTCTGAAAATCCACCTGTTCCCTAATTTTTAACAATTTTTTTACAATTTTCAGGGTAGAAAGCTACTCAAATGTCCGATTTGAGCACATTAGTGAGCATAGTTGACAAAGTTAGATTTATTTATTTATTATATTCAATAATTCAAGTGAGATTGACGTCATTTTGATGTCGAGTGTAAAAATGCATTAGAAATCCTTACTAGGTTAACTAGCTTCTAGAAAACTTACACCACGAGTGAAATAATTAACTTACACCTTATCAGATGATGTAGAAAAGTAAAAAAAAAAAACGTGTATTTTTTTTTCTTCTTCATTCACTAATTGATGTTAGTTATCGCAACTGAGGAACGTCATTTTGACGTCATGAGTTTAAAAATGAGTTGGAAATCTTATTAGGGCTGGGATTCAGACATCTATTGACCGTCATTATAAACCAGTTTTTTTGGCGATTCCAGTTTTTAAACCAATAATAAAACTAGAATCGGTCAATAAATGGGTTTCTATGATTGTAAATAGAGTCTGAATCCCAGCCTTAGTTAAACGGCTTTGACGTAAAAATTTACTATTATAAAACCCCAAAGTATTTTGTTTAATGCGCGAGGTACCTTTGGCTATTTTTGAATACTATGACTTTTCAGCCACCGTAATAAAGAAAAGAAACTTGCGTTTTTTTAAGTCTTGGGAAATTCGAATTTCGCCTAAAGGTGAAAAATACTATTTAGCATAATACATAGGTTCGCTATCGGTTTGACGACGGTCGTCGTATGTATTCCAAAAATCGTGCAAAATGTGGCCAAGTTTGGACGACTTTTGGCGGTATATATATTAGATATACTTTTTTTGTAAACTCTTTTTTGTAAATTTGTAAACTCTGCAACACAATTTAACGTCCTATTCGCAATTTGAGCTATTCTAAATAGTTCCATGAGGTTATACAGCTTGATGTTTTACACGAGACAACCATGGAGGTAAATAATTATATTGGGACAGGTTGGATATTTTCCACCAGGCCGAGATGAAATATTTTGCGGTGATAAATACGTCAATCCGACAAGACTTATGCTTAAAAATAAATGGAGAGCTGTTTTAATGGCAATGCATAAATTCTAAAGAATCATCTAAGAGTAGATAGGCTCCATTGGTTTAAAATATCTAATCTGTTTCTTTAGATTGAGCATTAAAGATGGAGAATCGAAGATAGATAATATTAATATAAGTAATAGGTAGTAATACTAGATTTGTTAGGTAAATATGATTAAAGACAGTAAGCACGTTAATAAATGTTTCGTGAAATTAAAATTGTTCTATTCATCATTTTTCAACGCGCGCGATCGTCTTAGAACTAATTACAGAGGGTGTTCACACATTTTTGTAACGATTTTGATTTTGTCCATGAAGTTAAATATTAATTTGAAAATAAAAATGGGATTGGCATCAAATTGTAATAAGGCTTATTTATCGTCTTCAGCATTAAAATATTCTTTGCTTTAAAATGTCGCTGAAAAATAAACAATGGATCGAAGGCTATATTTTTGCGCTATCCGAAGAGAAATGCTCTTATTCAGTTATTCAAAAAAGATGTCAAAATCATGGTTTTAATATTTCTACTCGTAAAATAAGTGACATAATTAATATGAAAGGAAAGAAACGTCAAAGTTTATATTTCACTGGGGAAAAGGCAAAAAAATGCATACCCAACAAAGCTACGTACAACTCTTATTAAATCTTAAATCGCATCTCATGTTTTAAAGGAAAATCCAACTACCCAAAGAACTATCGCAAAATCTTTAACCCATTTATGCCTAGTGTCCCTTTTTTGGGACGGCATTATCGCTATTAGTCGGAAACGTTATTTATTTTTCCTGGTCTTTATTCACGAATATTGAACCTCAACTCCAAAAAATATTTTAACATTACGAAGTAGAATGTGGACATTTAAATTTTTATGCATACTGATTTTAAAAGAAATCACCCCTTGTTCAAGAAGTTGACATCAGAAATTTATCTATTATTCCAGGTATTAGCAAAAATCGAAGAAAGTCGCAAAAATATCTGGGCACGAATGGGTTAAATATCTCTGTAGGAACTGTGAACAAAATTATACAATCCGATTTAAAGTTAATCAAATCAAAAAAAAAAAAAAAAAAAACCACGATGTTCAGCGCCTAACGCCGAAACATGTTTCTCAGCGTAAGACTATGTAGATTGTTGTATGAAAATTATTTGGCGGGTGAAAAATGGAAATATGTAGTTACGATTGATGAAGCTTGGATACAGTTATCCGACTGCAATAAAAATATCGATTTACTACCGCAAAAGAGGAGAAAAAGACTTAACAAGTTGGTTTAGAGAGTTTACAAGTTGGTTTTTCTAAAGGTTTTATTGTTTTATTACTGGATTTTTTTTATAACGGAAAACTTACAATAAGGAAAGTAGAAAAAAATGTCAAAATTAATTCGGATTACTATCAGAAGTATGTTTTAACACCTATTTTTAAAGAAGAAATTCCATCTCTTTATCCAAATAATCTTCACTGTGTTAAGTTCCATTAGGATAAAGCTCCAAGAGATACCTCTAAATCTATTGCTCTATTTTTTGATAAAATGAGAAATGAAACTGTAATTGAAACTATTAACTTTAAATGCATCCCACCAATGTCCCCTGGCATGTCTCCTGTGGATTACTTTGCATTTGGACTTTTAAAGCAAGCTCTTTATAAGCGGCATCCCAAAACATTGGGTGGACTCTGGAAGGTTGTGAAGGAGGAGTGGAACAATATCAGCCTTAATGTTTTAAGAAAAGGACTTTTATCTTGGAAATCAAGATGTAATATGATAGTTCAAAGAGAGGGCTATCAGATTGAACACATTAGAAAATAAAATTCTTATATTTATTTCTTTATATATATCTTTGCAAAACCGTTACAAAAATGTGTGAACACCCCTGTAAACTATAATCTTACTTTGCGTTAATATATCCCAAGGCAGTTTCAACAAAGGGACTACTTGAACTTTTTTTTTTAGATTTTGTTTTCGCACAGGTACGATAATATTTTAGGAAAATATTCGTTTCCTACCGTGCGAAGAATGGACAGGCAGCTAGTATATTTATAAAAAACGCCACACAATTCATTAAAAAAAATACATTTCAAAAGTGACTCGACGCGAAAATTGTACCAAAATCGTGTCTACACAAAAAGCAAGGGTGAAATTAATAGCACTCTGGTGCTAACAAATCGAACATGTAACATACGTATCTACTTCCATTCGTAGATGGAATATACGACTATAGTACGTTAACGTATAGTATAGTTATGTATATAGTACGACTATATACGTAAATAGATGGAGTATACGACATACCTACACCTTCCAAAAAAGTATTCGAGCAAGAGAGAAATTTCCTATTTTAGATTTGCGGATAATAATTAAGTTTTTGAAAAACGCACAACTTGATAGAAATATAGAAAGTTATTTTTATACACAGCCTAATTCATATTCTATGATAAATAATTTTTAATATACGAAACCAAAGAAATTTATCTCTTGCTCGAATACTTTCTTTGGAGGGTGTACATGCATGCATATGCGACGCGTAGTAAAAGTGTATTTCTTCTATTCTGTATTGCTTCTGCACTGCATTATCATATAAGAAAAATGCGATTACAAATACATCTCAAATATAAAAGAAATCTGCAATAAATTTGTAAATGTTATCATTCGAATTGTATCGTAGGGACGGAAAGGTTTAAATGCATGTGTAAACTCCACATTAGAACTTATCGAAAAGTGATACGCACCCTGGTGTTCGGCCAACCTCACGCATAAAGTGAACGGGCCAGTTCCTTAAATCCGTGTCCAACCCGATGAAAACTCATCGGTTAGACTACTTCGGACGTTTCCACGTCCGAGGGGACATGAACTGCGTGTATCCGAGCAGTTTCACAGTGAACGGCCCGAGTCCTTCTCATCGGCTCAAGGCTACGTGGCCGGTGAAGGCCCGAGCAAAATTGCTAGTAGGGTATAGATTGAGTTGAGTGCCCACCTATCATGCCACTCAATTTCATTTCATTCGCTTTAGTCATTTTTACGTGATGCGCGAGCATATATGTAAGCAGTTTGAAACGATTTTCGCGAAATCTCAAAATCTAATCAAGATTTTTTTTTTAAATTAGCTACCTGTATTGTGCGTCGAGTGTCCACCGATCATATTACCCAATTTCATTTAATTCGCTTCAGTCGTTATTACGTGATGCGCGAACAAAAATTTACGCAGTTTGAAACGATTTTCGCAAAATCTCAAAATCTTTAAAACTCCGACGCCTATAGTTTGAGTTGAGTCACCAAATTTCATATCACCAAATTTCATATCACCAAATTTCATACCACCAAATTTCATGTCACCAAATTTCATATCATTTGCTTTTGTCCGTATTACGTGATGCGCGAACATAAATGTACACAGTTTGAAACTGTTTTCGCAAAATCTCAAAATCTAATAATTTTTTTTTAATCGACGCCTGTAGCTTAAATTCAGTGACCACTTATCATGCCGCCAAATTTCATCTCATTCGCTCTAGTTGTTATTACGTGGTGCGCGAACAAAAATTTGCGCAGTTTCAAACAATTTTCGCAAAATCTCAAAATCTAATAAAGATTTTTAAAAAATTAGAAGCCTATATTTTTAGTTGAGTAGCCACCTATCATGTCACCAAATTTAATTTCATTTGCTTCAGTCGTTTTTACGTGATGCGCGAACAAAAAAAGCGTCACGTGCAGAATGGCAGAACGACAGAATAACAAACTTTTTTTTGAGGGCCTTACTGGATTCCCAGGTGCTTGAAACAGAAATCGCAAAAATTTTTGAATTCCAGGTAATGCACAGACGAAAGTCTAATTTTATTTATATAGATGTACATCTATATAAATAAAATTAGACTTTTGTCTGTACATTTCTTGGAATTCAAAAATTTTGCGATTTCTATCCGTTTCCAGCACCCGGGAATCCGATGCGACCCTCAAAAAAAAGTTTGTCTGTCTGTCATTCTGTCGTTCTGTCATTCTGTCATTCTGTCCGTGACGATTTTTCTATTTAAGCATCACGTAAAAACGACTGAAGCGAATGATATGAAATTGGGTGTCATGATAGGTGGCCACTCATCTTAAAACATAGGCGTCCAATTTTTAAAAAATCCTGATTGGATTTTGAGATTTTGCGAAAATCCTTTCAAACTGCGTAAATTTGTGTTCAAGCATCACGTAAAAACGACTGAAGCGAATGATATGAAATTGAGTGACATGATACGTGGTCATTCAACTTAAAACATAGGAGTCGAACTTTAAAAAAATCTTGATTCGATTTTGAAATTTTTGGAAAATCATTTCAAACTGCGAAAATTTGTGTTCGCACATCACGTAATAACTGCAAAGGTGAAAAAATGATATTGGGTGAAATGATAGGTGGTCACTCACCTTAAACTATAAGCATCTAATTAAAAAAAATCCATCAGATTTCGAGATTTTGTGAAAATCGTTTAAAACTGAGTGAATCTTTGTTCCCGTATTACGTAATAACGACTAAAGCGAATAATATGAAATTGGGTCACACGATAGATGGTTGCTCAACATAAACTATAAGTCCAATTTTTTAAACATTTTTATTAGATTTTGAGATTTTGTGAAAATTCTCTCAAAATACGTTTATATTTCTTCAAACATCACGTAATAACGACTCATACGAATGATACGAAATTTGGTGATAGGATAGGTAGTTGCTAATCTTAATTTATAGGCGTTGAATTTTAAAAATATTTTGCTTACATTTTGAGATTTTTCGAAAATCGTTTTAAAATGCTAAAAATTTGTTCCAGCATCGCGAAATAAATACTGCAGGGAATGAAACGAATTTGGGTGACAGGATAGGTTGTCACTCAACTTAAATTCTAGGCTTCAAATTTTTCAAAAATGTTGATTAAATTTTGAGATTTTGCGAAAATTATTTCAATATGCGTCAATATTCGTTCGCGCATCCCATAATTACGACTAAAGCGGATGAAATGATATTACTTAGTGACTCTCTAACCTGTCATATTTTAACAATACATGAAAATTTTAACTTCGCTTTCTTTACTTTGGCAACATACTACATCCATTCTGTGTACTCCTACAATGCTGACGAAAGTTCTTGCTTTTTGGAAATTTTCATTCACTAACCCGTCGAGGACGGGTACTTCAGCTAGTTTATAATAAGTACAGTTATAATAATAGTGAAACTTAATTATGAAATTTAAATGGAAAAAATAAGTTTAATTAAATTTAATTAAACTGTCATAGCTTAAGATGAGAACGAAATACTTTTATTAGAAGTTAGCCCATAGTTTTTCATTTTATATTGAATTTATTTAAATCAATTCAAATATTAGCATTTAGAGATACGTTCGGGCTCATTTTTTGAAGTCCGAGCCCGAGGAGTTTTAATCCGAGCCCTCCCGAGCCCGAATAATATTATTTAAGTCGGAGCCCGAGCCCGAAATTTCAGCTAAAGATAAATAAAATTTAGTTACTTCCTTGATACATTACGATAAATTTTGCCGTTTGTGCAAATTAAAGACAAATGTAGTTACAAACTCTTAATGCACTTTCTAATTCTTTATATATCCATTTTTATCAAATAATAACAATAATACTTCAATTTTTATTAAAATTCCGTTGAGTACTCACATCAGTGTTAAACATTCGTATGTACTTAGATATATTAGATACAGAAAAATACAAGTTATAAATCTGATATAGTGACATTAAAAATAAAAGCTATATTTAAAACACGTCCAGAAAAGAGATTTGGCATAATAAATTTAAGAAATTTGCATATTTGCATAGAATTGCATAAGAATTGAGTTGATCGGAACAAAATTACTTTTAAAAAATATAATATATACATTTAGCTAAGATAGACCAGTCAATAATGAGGCCAAAATTTTGAATGAACAGCATTTTAACACACATACGCAAATGAAATAGCACAACACACCATTTAGTAAATTATGTAAAAAAGCTAGCTTTTTACCCACCCATTATTTTGTTGCAAGTCCTAGCATCCCATCAGTACGTTTATTTTTCCGTTGAATAGATTTTTAAAATCCGTTTCAAGGAGTATGCTCAATAAAGGAGACATTTTTCACGAGCCCGAGCCTGAACACAATCGTCAATTACAGGGCCCGAGCCCGGTTCGGGTCCGGGCTCGGGCTGAGACCATCTCATCTCTATTAGCATTCCTGCTTTCCTTTTTGTACACCTGAAGGAATAGGAGGTGGTAGTTTTGATACAATTTGAGTTCTTTTTAATAGGTTTCCTTAGAACACGCATATTTGAAGCTTAGACGCAGCCGTTTGACATACAGAACTTTGCATCCCATTTGATTTAAGTTTATAATTTACCCAACAGAGTACATTTTTTTTCACCTTAGTTCTCCTTCCTTGATTAAAGCATAATCATTTACAGCGATACTGCCCTTGTCATACATGGTACCATGGTACGTGAGAATAGTTCACAATCTGTCATATATTGTTTGGATCGTTAGTTGAAAAAAAAAATACCACTGTTGGGCACTGATGTTGCCATTTCCTTTTTGTGAAATTGTTTTTATGTGCTCCATGGGTATCTCAATCTAAATATTTAAAATCTTTATTTTCAGTGAATGCATTCATCCGGGGTACAATAAAGCATGTTTCATTGTACCCCGTCTACAAGTGTTGCCTAGTATCCCGCATTGAGGCTACAAAATAAGTTTTTACTAATTCCCAATATTTTTATTTTATTCTGGCTTTGGGATTATGAAGACCATAATACAGTAATCACAATATTTGAAAAATAAATAACTATGACGATGACACCAAGGAGGTAGAACGAAAATACTTTTAGTAACGAAGTTTACTTTTCGATTGTGAAAATCCAATAATTATCTATATCTCTTGTTGTAAAATTGTCTCCAAATCACATCAGTAACTGTAACCAGTGATGTAGGGTGAGTAAATACCCACTGTGTAGGTAAGTATTTTTTGCGTATTTACCCGGGTATTTACCCACCCAAGGCCTGGGTAATTACCCCAAAAACTAGGTATTTTCAACTTAGAATGGAATAACTGTTCTTAACAATATTTATGATTAATACCAATTACATTCCTATTGTTGTCCCTTTTTTTAATGCAAAGTCTTTATTTTTAATTTGACTTCATTATGAGTATTTTTGTAGTGTTTTTTTTATTATTATTAAGCGTTTGATTATTTGGCATAAACTACTTTATCGGTCATACCTCATTTTTTTCTTTACTTAATAATGAAGGTTGTTTTATGGTAGTCCTTAAATTGTTTTGTGCAAGTGACAGCTTTGGCAATATTTGGAATGTGTTACATTGATTAATATACCTCATAGCTTATTTTAAGTTTACTATTATATCCCAGAGCTTATTTTATGTTTATTATTTTTTAAACTCTGATAGTTTATTATGGTTTGTTATTGAAGGGGAGAGGGGATTCTATGCATCTTATGATTCATTTAATGATCACTAAAATAAAAATTACATGCAAATAGTTACAAAACTAGTAGCTATAAGCAATAGGTTTAAAAACATATTTTTTGCTTAAATTTAAACGTTTATGAATATTTCAGATGGATGAACAAAATATTTCTATTTAAAAAAATTATTAATACCAATTTTTTTTTTATAATAAAATTTCCGTTTAACGAATTTTTCAGAATTACAAATTTGATTTTCGGTCTACTGAGATTCAGATGTGTAATTCAGATTTTACTGTCTGTATATATTTAGTATAGTTGAATTTCTCTCCCTTTTTTTAAATTGTCAAATACACTGCTCCTTGTTATTATTCTTATTTACAATTTTATTCCAGTTACATTTATAGGCTATATTTAATCAAGTATTTTATTCAACATGTATCCTATAGCTTCTTTTCTTAATTACATTTTTTGAAGTTTTATGAAACTAAAGTTGTAAAAGGTTCCTAAGTTTCTCGTTTTTCTTTTTCTTCTTCTTTTTTTTTACTTTATACTTAATATATATATATATATATATATATGTGTGTGTGTGTGTGTGTGTGCGTGTGTGAATATCCTTACCCACCAATACAAGCTTTTTTTAAACAATAGTGTTAATTCAAAAACAAATACCCAGGTAAATACCCATTTTGGGTATTCACCCTTGAAAATAAATACCCGGGTATTTTACATCACTGACTGGAACATATATTCGTATAATAGGTGTGTGAGTTACAACTTTCTGTAACAAAACCTATTGATTTTAGATAGCATGTTTCATTGTACCCCAACTTCCCCTACTCTTAGAATTTCCGCATCAGGACGAATAGGGAGTTTTTTGCGCAGCGGTTGTAACGATGACGTTAATTGACTTTGAACACTACAGCGCATGCGCACGTATAAAGTTTACAGTATCTGGACTGCTTCCGAAGGAGAGTTTTTGCATAACGTTCATGGCTAGGTATATTTACGTAATAGAGCAAGAGCCAGCGACCGCTAGACCTTCGTCATAGTATAAAAGCTGAAACTTTCTCTGCGCATATTCCCCAATACAGGTAGGAACCATCGGCCACTCCAACCCAAAGTTTGGTTGACCGTGGCTTTGGCAGGTAACAGGTGACAAAAGTGCAGAATATTTTCGTCATTTCATAAAGCTTCATTTTTTTATATGTTTTTCTTCGCAGTAGTAGAAATCACTTGATCCCTTGCCAGACACTTTTCCATCGTAGCAAACATCTGCCAGACAACCTCAAAGTCATGGAAAACTGTTGTGTTCGTAAACTCCCGCGACGAAGTACGTCAAGCTGTCACAAAGTGTCAAGCCCATTTTATACTGCTACTTCTGAACTTTCTTACGATGCTGCAGCGCGCTCGTAATAGAATGACGTTTTCCATGACTTTGAGGTTGTCTGGCGGGGGTTTGCCACGATGGAAAAGTGTCTGGCAAGGGATAAATTGATTTCTAGTACTGCGAAGAAGAACCTATAAAAAAATGAGGCTTTATGAACTGACGAAAATTTTCTGCAATTTTATACATCTTTGCCACCTGTTACCTGCCAAAGCCACGGTCATCCAAACTTTAGAGTGGCCGATGGTCCCTACCTCTGTTGTGGGGTATGCGCAGAGAAAGTTTCAGCTTTTATACTAGGACGAAGGTCTGGCGGTCGCTGGCTTTTAGACTATAACGAACGTATCTAATAGCATTCCGCTGATCAACGTTGGTGCAAATCTGTACTTTGAACCGTAATTTTTTTGGTTCTGGTTTTCTTTCCAGTTCAACTAAATATATATATATATAATATCTGTTAAGTTCCGGTTTAGTTTTGGTTTTCGTCCCGCCAGAAATAACGGTTTTCGGTTCGTTTCCGGTTTTCGTTTCGCCAAAAATAAAGGTTTTCGGTTTAGTTTTGGTTTTCGTCCCGCCAGAAATAACGGTTTTCGGTTCAGTTCCGGTTTTCGTCCCGCCGTAAATAACGGTTTTCGGTTCGGACGATTCTACTTGGAAAAGGCGTGATAGGTTGACTTTTTGTCGTTCTATTTCGGCGCTCTGTCTTTTTATGAAATTTTCCACTTTGTTTTATTTCAATTCGGAATTTCAGAAACTGTTCTGCTTATTGCAAGTTCACGAGTAAACAGAGTTTTGAACATAAAAGAGCGTGGCTATACTTCCGTTCATCCCTATTTTGATAAAAATCGAATCAGACCTGACGCATGCGTCAATGAGACGAAGGCTCTGAGAAACGGAAACAGACTGTACAGGTAATGATGAAAATCATATGGCTGACGCTCAATTAGAAAATATTTATAAGATGGTTATAATAACAAAATGCCTGAAGAAATATCGAGCCGAAATAAACCGATATTTTTTTTTCGGTTCAGTTCTGGTTTTCGTTCCGACCAAAATAACGTTTTTTTTTTTCCGGTTTTCGTCGGATCAGTTCCGCTTGGATGCCCCGGTGCAAACCTTAAACTGTGCCGCCATCTTGTTTCATTGATTTCCATCGAGACATGCGTTTCAAGTCTATTTCATACTTCTAGGAAACCACAAAAAAAATAACTAAAGTATTGCAAATTTTTCTGAAGTTTTGTATTTTTATACAACTTTTCCAGTGACTTATCTTGTGCACCCAGTTTCTGTTTTTCTTTGAGAAAATATGGATACTCTTGGATTACTTTATGGATACTCTTACTGTGCCAGTACTTTCAAATATACTTCATATCTATCGAACCTTACTTGTACGTTTCACCATACACGGTTGTTTTTTTCACAAAATATACGATTTCAATATTTCGAAAAAGTTATAAATAGCACATGTCCACAAATCTTTCAATAACTCAACTGTTTACACGTGCGGAGAGAGAGTTATTTTGCGACACTCCCGAACCAAATATAAACTGTGATTTATTGCATAACTCCCCCATAAAAACGAAACAACGGAGCAAGAAAAACATATTCTTCTGACGCAATAAAAATAATGTACAGTAATATATAGAAACATAAAATAAGCTTAACCTTTCTAAAACCAATAAAGCTTATAGATGCCGCCGATATACTTCAGTGAATTGAAATTATTTCTTTTGAAACGCGATAGATGGAGTACGTGAGGTTCTTGGATAATTTTTAAGACTTATTTCTCAATGGAAGTTCCGTACGGCACCTTAGCAGAATTTTTTTACTAGAACATTTCTTAAACAATATTTTTTTCTGTATGCAAAAAGTAATTGCTCCTTTTTTTGCTACATTTTTCAATAGGGTAGCCAGAAATCGTGGGGGAGTGAAATGTTGAAAATTGCCGAGATTTCCAATTTTTGATGATTTATCCCCCAGTTTGATCAAAAAAAATAAGTCCCCCCAAAAACCGATCCTACCTTGGCGATATCTTCCATGTTTGGCGAGAATATGGTAAAAGCTACAGTTTATTAGGAAGGACAAGTGTAATTAGAATATGCCTGACGAAGATTGTAAAATAGTTTCAGTAGGCGATTTTCGTACACATTTCAATTCGTAAAAAAGTGTTTTATGGAACTATGAAGACAAATGCGGTACACTCATGAATAATGACACGCTTTTCAACTTATGTAATGCCTTATGTACGCTTTTAATGTAATGCCATAAACGTCGTGGGGGTGGGGGGAATGAATGTTGAAAATTGATTTCCAATTTTGATGATTTATCGCCAAGTATGAGCCCAAAAGCGCAAGTTTGCCAAGTTTGAGCCAAGTTTTGAACTCCAAAAACTGAACCTAGCTTCGCAACATCTTCCGTATTTGGTGAGAAAATGGTAAACACGACAGTTTATTAGAAAGATCAAGTATAGTTAGAATATGCCAGACGAATATTGTAAAATGGTTTTAGTAGGCGATTTTCATATAGATTTCAATTCGTGTTTTATGGAACAATAAAGACAAATACGGTACACTCGTAAACAGTGGCGTAGCCAGGGGGGAGGATAGGGGAGGGTCACAACCCTCCCAATAAGGATTTTTTTTTGCCATGCAAAATGTATATTATTCACTTCCTTATCGACCACACGTATGTATATCACGTACATATACGTGAGTTGCAGAAGTTGTAATCCCCCCCATGAAAAATTTCTAGCTACGCCACTGCTCGTGAATAATGGCACACTTTTCAATTAAATAAAGAAGAAAAATACAGGTACGACGCATGGATTATAATACGCTTTTAATGTGTACGGAGTTTAACACGTATTTAAAATATGAAAGTTTTTCGTATTTTTTAACACTCTATATTTCCCAAAAAAACTATGCAATAAACTAATATATGACAGGAAAAAAAATACAAAGGAGCCCTCTTCCCGATATATCGGCACATTAGTCATTATGCAAATAGGCTAATCGAGAAATTGAGAAGTTCCGGTCAAACACAATATTGTGTTTTGTTTTATTATTTTCCATAAAGCGTTAAAAAAAGTGGACTGTATTAGCCCGAATATAACGCGATGTTTTTTTGACTGATCATTTCGCTTTAACCCTTTGAGACGCAACCCTCTCCCACTGCTGTAAAAAGGGCAGCCGTTGCCATCGCTCGACATAACTACCAGCAAGACGGCGGGCAGATCATGGCCAAGCGGATAAGAAACTGAACATGGTAGATGGCCGAAGTGCGAAGGTCATGGGTTCTGGCCTAAAGTGCAGCTCTCGATCTAATGATCTGGAGTTTTGGGCTGTTTTCGCCAATGTGAATACGGTTAGAACACCTTAACCCTTTGAGGCGCAACCCTTTCCCAGCACAGCCAGCTGTCGTCAAAAAAGGGTCTCTAGATCTGTGGCACGCGATGAACGTTTCGAAAGTCCGCCATCTTGCTGGTCGTTAAGTCGACCGATGGAAACGGCTGCCCTTTTTTCAGCATTGGGCCATCTATCCAGCTGTTCTCGCATTCTTCCACTTTTCAGCAGATGTCAGTGCTGTTAAAAATAATCTTTTTACGGGAAATCACGTGCTAAATAGTAAAGAATACTCATGGAGCTCTGTCACCCTCAACTATTTTTATAGAAATCCAATCTATTCTTCGTGACTGGCAACAGTCAAAACGTCAGAGTTGGGTGTTCCCAGAGCGGGAACACTGCGCGTTAAAGGGTTTAAAATCCTGACTCGCGCTAAATTCGAGGTCTAGATAATGCATTTTCTAAATATCTTTAAGAAAAAATTTCGCTGTCGCGTTATAATCGGGCTAATACATAATATCTCTTAAAATAAATAAAATGAAAGCCGCATAACAATCACCAAAGTAAACAGGATATTTCTATAATCAATAAGGCGAATTGATACCAATAGTAATTTTTAGATCGTAAAATTTACTTCTTTTGGCACATTTTATTTAGTAAACGTGAGAATTTTATTTTACCTTCAAAAAAAGACAAGCCTGAATATCAAGTAGAGCTTTTATTTCTTTTTTAGTGTCTCTTGGACAATTTTGCAACATTCCACAGATGTTTTTCCCCATAAAAATGCATAAAGGTTATGCCTCGAATTTTTTAGTAGAACGTGATATATATTAATTTATGTTCTTTAAAATGAATTACAATTTTCCGTGAGTGTCATACAAATATTGAGAAAATGACTTTCGTTTAACTATACCATTTCTAACAACAAAAAACATTCAAAGCAAACTGGTGTTTAAAAGATGATATAATTAAAACATTGAAAAACAACACGCATAAAGGTACTTTTACTTGTTTCCAGCAAATAACACTCTTAATTTCAACGTTAAAACTCTCAAAAAAAACGAAGATCAATAGAAGGATGCAGCAAACGGTACATTACCGTATTTACCCGCGTATAAGTCGAGAAATTTTTGAAAAAAAAAAAGAGGCTTTAAAGTTGGGGGTCGACTTATACGAGGGTCCTTAATTTTTAATTATTTTTTTTTTTATCAGAAGTCAAAAATGCCCTTTTATAAGACAAATGTTCTCTTACTGTATTTCATAACACAATGACGTCTTTTCAAGTTGATTTTCATACCAGAAAGAATGTAGCGATACAAAGATTGAAAACGTGTTTCATGTTGTTGTTGTATTACGGTCAATTAGCTACGCGTGGGCTCTAGGCCGAAGGGTAGGGTGCCCCCGTGGAGGTCTTTCTAAGGGATCCTAACCCAATACGTGTACATGATGAGCCGATGACGAGGAAGGAATTTTTTTTAATTGTTTGATGAGTCCGATATTGAATCGGATCTTGAATCAGTTTAACTTTGCATATTAATATTTTGCCGTATCATACTATCAGTAGTGTCCTATTATAATTATTATTCATTATTATCAGTTTAATTTGGTATACTACTTTTATATTGTTATTATCTTTATTATTGTATATTTAGTACTTTCTTTTTACTTTCCGAACATGTACCATGTAAGGAAAGTATTGTAATCATGAAAAAATTCGACTTCGAGATTCTGGTGTTTTTACACGTTTTGAGGGCTTCTGAATCCATTGATGCTATTTTTACGAGATGTATGTATGTATGTGTGTATGTGTGTGTGTGTGTATGTGTGTGTGTGTGTGTGTATGTGTGTGTGTGTGTATGTGTGTTTGTGTGTGTGTGAGTGAACACGATAGCTCCTGAACGGAGCATTCGATTGAGCTCAAATTGGATATATATGTCATAAACCACCGTCGCAAGACCGGTATTGATTTGGGTGTGTATAGGACTTATAGTTTTTCTACAGGGCTACGACAAAGATTTCTTTTACATTATGGCCTATGGGGGGAATTTCTTGAAAGTGCGCTAGCGTTTAAACGATACATTCGATTGAGCTCAAATTCGGTATACATGTTATAAACCGCCATCCTAAGACCGGTATTGAATTTGGTGTGTATAGGACTTATAGTTCTCCTAATGGGCTACGACAAAACTTTCTTTTATGTTATGGCATAATGGCATATGGGGAGAAATTCTTGAAAGTGCGCAAGCGTTTAAACGGTGCATTCCATTGAGTTTCAATTTGGTATATATGTTTGAATGATTCATCGATTAAAATTTATTTAAGTGCTTGGTAATGATCTTAATCGTAAGTGTTCGGAAAGTCGAGTGGAGTCACTCCAGATTTTTTTACAGATGATTTCGAATAAATGTATTTAAAAAAAATTAAAGTTTCTTGATGGGGAAAGGGGTTGATCGACTTATACGCGGGATTTAAAAAAACTCAAATTTTTTTTTAATCAAGAAAGTGGGGGATCGACTTATACGTGGGATCGACGTATACGTGAGTAAATACGGTATATAAGCCGTAAAAACTTTATATAGAACTTTTGAAACAGTAGTTACAAAAACAGCTGACAGATGGCGTTGTAATCGCAGGCCTCCGTACTCTACTGATCTGACTCCTTGTGACTACCTTCTGTAAGGCACATTGAAAGATACTGTCTATCAGAACCATCCAAATACACTTTACGAGCTTCAGTCGTCGATTTGTGTGGCATGCGAATCCGTTTCCATTAAGATATTACGGGCTGCGATGATAAACTTCATATTATTCGCTTGCGAAACCTCTCTCTATGTCTGACGGTTGGTTATTTTGAGACGATAGTGCTGTGAATGCTTGCAGAGAATCCTGCTATATAGTCACTCTGATCCCTGACTCAATGACTCTCCAACAATTCCGGGCAGTCACTCCAAGATAAAACTTTTACCGCCATTACTCCAAAAAGATAAAAAAGTTAATCCCAAAAAAGCGTAATAACATCGACGCCGTTTGTAAGATCCGCTTGAAATTCTTGTATAAAAATATAGAAAGCAATCTGCGCTACTTTAAAAATCTGAAAATCCACGCGTTCCCTCATTTTAAAGCGATTTTTCGCTATTTTCAGTTCCATTTTTTTCGGAGAGTAAAAAAAAAAAAAAGTGAACAAAATTAGCTGTCGTAATTGACATGGCGCCCCATTGAAGTCACGGTCATCAGGCCTTGAAGGTAAAGTTGTGATTCCAATTCGTTTAAAATTGTTTTTCCAGAGAACATAATTAATTTTTTTTTCAGTAAAAGGATATCATTTGCATAAAGCATTAATATAGAAGTGGCTGTTGCCACAAAACGACATCGCAGGAACGCGAAATGTTTCCGAACATTTCCCGAAGAGCGTGGAATTCGATTTGTGTATACAATAAAAATTGAAGTTAATTATTTTAGGTGGAAAGATGAAATATGTTGAGTGTAGACATATTTTCATCAAATGTTTTTTCTAACGCCCGTTGTAATCGCCTCCACAATGGGCTTTGATTTCCAGGGAATTTATATTCATACAGGATGATCATTGATCGATTTTGACGCTCAGATCCCTCTACTGGCAGTGGCGTACGCAAGAGGGTGTTTGGGGATTCTAGCCCTCTTGTTGAAGATTTTTTTAACATGAAGTCCATATATTTTTAATTTTCAACTTAAATAATACGCATTTTAGCATTAAGATTACGTCCATAACGCCCACACTATATTGAAGGAAATCTGTGTACACCACTGTCTGTCAGCAGCTATAACAACCACTATTTCAAAACTTCTTTATAAAATTTTTACAGGTCACATAATAAATACACCGTTTGTGGCATCCTTCTAGTGACGATATTGTTTTACAGATTTTTTATTTTGAAATCAGGGTGTCATTTGCTGCTCAACTTGAATCAATCTGTTGAAAAGATTGATAAGTATCTTTTATGTATATTATTTTACGTTTTAATTATTTATGCAATTTCTGGACAAAGTATATATTCATATTTAACTATTTTACAGCATTTTACAAGTATTTCTTAGTACCTCTCCACCATATGATTCATCATTCATGGTGTCATTTCGTCTGTTCCTTCATAAGATAGGTCCACCTATTAGGTGCCTCCATAACAAAGTGACCAATAATTCCCTCTTAATGTGGCCAACGCCTATAAACGGAAAGAAAAAAGCTTTCATGGTGTTTAAGATAATGTGATAAATCATAAGGGGACCATAATGAAGTATATCATTTTTTAAATCACGTCAGTCACGCAGACGACTGAGTCTGCCTTCCCCAGAGCGTCCCATACATGCTCTATAGGGTTAAGGTCGGGAGATCTGGCTGGCCAATCCACCCGGCGAATATCCTCACTCTCTATAAATTCATCGACTAGAAGAGCTCTATGTGGTCTCGCGTTATCGTCCATTAAACTGAACTCAGGGTCAACTGCACTTCTAAAAAGGCAAACATAGGGCTCCAAGACTCATCCCTATACCTCACACCAATCACAGTGCCTCTTTCAAAGACACGGAGAGGTGTGCGTCCATCCAACAGGATGCCTGCCAGACCATTTAGCCTCCTCTGCCCTTATGGCCGATTTCGCAGACATTGGAGGGTAGGTAGCGTGGTAGCGGGTCCCTGGTTTTCTCCATATGAACGTACGGCGAGAATCGGTGTTTAGGCTGAACGGGAACTCATCAGTGAAGAGAACGGTCGCCCATTGTTCCATACTCCAATTTCTATGCTCTCTGCACCATACTAAACGGATTCTCCTGTTCGTAGAAGTGAGCGGGACGCAAGCAGCAGGTCTTCTTGTAAACAACCCTCTCTCATGAAGTCTTTTTGAAACAGTCACCCTTGATACACGTATTCCTGTGACTGCATACAAGTCACGAGAGAGCTGAGAAGCTGTAGCACTCTCTGAGAAGCTGTACTCCTCGCTATAATTGACAAATGGCGATCTTCTCCGGTCGTCGTGGCTCTTAGACAACCTTGTCCAGGCTTTCTCTCGATGGATCCGTTATCCTGGAGCCGTTTCCATAAATTACACTCGACGCTGGGTGTTCAATTGAACTCTCTGCAAATCTGAACTTGAGATTGGCCTGATTCTAGCCTCCCCACAATTCGCCACCCCGTTCCATCATCTAAACGTTGGTGGTTAGTCATTTTTCCTGTTACAATTTGAAATTAAATGATGCTGCAAAATAACACCAAGACATTTGCCGAGGTGTTCTACTGGCTCCGCCTACACACACGTGTACGCTTACGTATTTGACGTACAATACATGCATTTTCGTCTAGAAGCAGTGGTTTTACATTCCGTTCAGTTCTTTTCGTGAAATTCGATAAAATATACAAATTATCTTAATTTATTTCACCAGTGTAGATGGCAGCATCAGAACTTCTCAGCCATCTATGAACCATCACTCGTGACTGACGAGAAAGACAGGCTGCGGTGCTGACATTTTGGTACACCCTTTTTCCCTCTAAGAGCCATGTAACTAGTGGGTGTGGCCATCTTAGTCCAAGATGGCCACACCCCGTAGGTCACATGGCTCTCAGGGGACTATTTCTCTTCAGCCACTACCAGAACTTACATGACGTCATATGTTTTCGTTCTTCCCAACTCTGTAATGTTCTAAGAAACATTTGTACTGGCTCATTCTATTAATACCTGTGTGTGTTTGTGAGTATAATACTTGAACGATGCCTTATTAATAACATCGTGCCTTACCTCGTACATCCAATTTCAAAAACAGGAAAGTAGAATTGTGGAATTGAACTACTTTTTTAACCCATTAATACGTGGTGTCATTGGCGTAAACGGGTGTGTAACATTAGAAGAAGGGAGTGGAAACATGTAACACTGAGGGGGCAAAATGTTTCCGAATTTCGTTGAATTTTAAGGAGGGTTGGGGGGGGGGTAATTGCCCCCTTTTCCCCTTAGTATGTTACGCCTATGTGAGGGAGCCACGCCTTGAAACCCCCTCTCTCTATATATATCCTATTTGAGTCCTTGTTAATTCACATTTCTTCATCCCAATATACGTCTACATTTTATCATCGACTAACGTGCAGTTTACTTATTTCTTCGTGCACTTAAAACCTGTTCATCCTTACTGAAGCTTAACTAATTCCTCATTAAACAGGCTACACAATCTAATTACAAGATTTCCCTTGAAATTCTGAACCCTGAGATAAAAAAATTACGCTTCAACTATTAATTAAATTATTTTAAGGTAACATAAATAGTAGGTTCTATTTATGGTCCTCTATAATACGTTTATGCTAACTATAAATCAACTCACATAACTCTATATTAGCTATTATATTGAATTTATGTGTACATAAATTACTCCTCTCTCTGTGTCTAATAAAGATATATATAATAAATTATATATATAAAGTTTAATTTATGCACTTTATCGTGCACAGTAACTTTACACTGTAATTCGTTGTGCTTAGCCATACCTAGTTTAATTTACGGCTGGGTCATCAATTCTGAAGCACGTTTCTTATCATGCATATTTGAAATCTAATCAGCGCTTTCTGACCTCTTTTAATTTATACAGTGCGATAAAATGTAAATTTTATAGTGTAAATTTTGTAAAATGTTAATTTACAGTGAGATAAAATGTAAATTTTAGAAAATGTAACCATCGCAGCAAAACTTTCCTTGACAAAAAGGTCAGAAGTTCAGTAATCACCGAAACTAACATTATAATATTGATTTTTATATTTTTGAAAATACACTGGCCTCCAAAAGTTAAGGAACAACATGTTTTTCGGAGCTCACCATAAAAAAGACACTAACAATAAAATTTATAGTTTATATAAATGATAAAAATGAACTTTATTCAAATTTCTCCAAAAAGGATAGCTACTAATTTCTTTTATTATAGAAAAGAACCGATCTACTGATCTGGAAGGAACAAAGCACCAGGTACCATCAATCCAACACTGTTGAAAGACTCAGTTACAGAGGTGGTGGAATCATGGTTTGAGCAGGGATCTCACTCGGTGGTCACACTGACCTGCATGTTTTGCAGGGAGGAACTCTGACTGATGTGAGATATCGGGATGAGATCCTTGATCCATAATGTCCACCCATTTGCCAGCACATTTAGCAATGATTTCATTCTGATGGATGGTAATGCGCGACCTCACCAAACTGCAGTTGTTGAGGAATATCTTAAGGGTCTTGGTTTAGTGCGAATGGAATGGCCAGCTCAATCTCCAGACCCGAATCCGATAGAGCATCTTTGGAACTATCTTAGTAGACAAGTGCTGCTTTAAGTCCACATCCCAGGTCTTTAGAAGAACAGATACAAAGCTTACTCCGTGTCTGGTCTTCGCTTCCCGTTCCGGTAACCTACAACTCAATTGACAGTATGGGAATTCGATGCCGACAATGCATTCAAGCTAGGGGTGGGCATATACCCCATTAAAACTGATTTGGTTGTGTTTCTATGCCATTTTACCACATAAAATTGTGATACATTATTTTTTCCAAGTATGGACTTTTCCAGCGATATTACTTTTTTTGTTGTAAATCATTTTTGCATTTTTCTCATATAGATTTCTATGTTACAGTCAATACATAGCTGTTTTGTGCACATGTCATCCATATTTGGTGTTTCTACATTTATTCATTTGCAAATTATACGCAAAAAACCGGTTGTTCCTTAACTTTTTGAGGCCAGTGTATAATTAAGTTACTTGGTTGAAATGCAGCAATCAGGTAATCTGCAAGCTACCTGCACGACTCTATTAAACTGCGGCGAATTATTTGATATCTGGAGACAGAGGGTGTTTCAAGAGAAGCCCCTAATTTTGAAAATAAATAACTCAAAAACGATGATAAATAGAAACATGAAACCAGTGGTATTTTTATCAAAAAAACTTAAGAATCTGATACAGAAGCCACATTTTTTTTGTTACAAATTATGCTGATAGATGGCGCTGCAAGTAGTAAGACAGATCTAAGAAAATTCTCATTTGCCTCACACATGACTGCTTTATTGCTTGCACTGGCATTGCTAATGATTACACTTGTTAAACTAACAATAAATCTTAGTTAATTTGATAAAAAATGACGCATGAATAACTCTCCCTTTTAGATTAAATGTCGAACAAAACACACTACTAATTTACCACATACTGAAAAATGCACTATACTTTTATGCCATAAAAATACAAATAATTTAGAATAATGAAAATTGTGTTGACACAAAAAGCAGTTCGAGAACGAGACTAGAATTATGAAACAAAGTTTTAAAGTGCGACGTTTGATGTTTTAAAAGGTATATTTGATGTTTTGAAAAATGTACTATAAGCAATATACAGGTATTTCAGAGCTCTTGTTAAAAAAAAATGTAAGTAGCGGTAGAGAAAACCATAACGGTTCAGAATCACACAGCATTTTGGGATCAGAAAGATCATCTTCATGTATCCGTTAGTAATCACTTTGGAAAAATAGAGACCTTTCCAATCATAGTTCGTCAAAAATTAATGGATCTCTCACAGAAAGCAACTGACTAAAACTGATTATTAAAGTAGGATTAAATAATCATTCCAGGATTGATTATTAAATTGATTTTTAACAGGTACATGAAAACAATATTTCCGAAACCTTCTTGCTTTATGATTCTAAAACATCTTGATTTCCTCTTCCATACCTTACATGTTTCTTCACAAAATTCTTGATTACCCTGCATAGTTTTAATTAACATCTCAACAAAATTAAAAAAATTTAAATTTTTAAATATGATTCTAAAACTACTTTAAATACAGAATATTAAACTAATGTATTAAGTTCTCTGATCTATTGGATATCCTAACTAATTTTAGTTAAATTTTAAGAAAATTTTTATACTGAACAAACCACTTTTCTGAAGTACTTTTTGTTGACCTAGAGTACCCCTTTATGGGGCACTGTGGGTCATCTAACGAGAAACCAAATACAAAAAAATACTCAAAAGGGAGTAACTTAAATTTTTTATTGCCCGAGAATATTTAGTATTAAGATAGATATTAAAATAGCTCAAAGATTATAAAGTAAATCTTAAGGTTATAAAATATGCGCGCACTAAATTTGTCAATAAAACTTGGTGACAATTTAGTGAGAATTGATAGAAATTTAGTGAGAAAAAGCTATTAGATAATATTACTTTGAGTCCTATTAAGTTCATAAAATTTTAGTTCTATACTTATCTTTAACATATTAAATCAAAAACTATTATTTTACAATAAATATTGGACATTATATAACTAAAAATCGACAGCAAAAGTCAACTTTGTTGTCTCAGTTCCTTGCAATACGTTTGGTTTTGGCAACTTTCTCACAATTTACTATCTGCTGTATAAATGCCTGCCTCATCAAAGATAAGTGCATAACCTGAATTTCTTTCATGTAGTGTACTTCAATTTCATTTTCTTTTTTCCTACAACTTCAGTAACATAGTGTTTAAAACTGCAGTTTTTTCTTGCCGTAGATCCTGAATAGTACGAAATCCCTAATGTCAACATTAAAATCTCCTATATCTTCGAATTCCAAATCCTCAAAACCAGATTCACTAGAAAATTCTTTTCATTCTTCCTGTTCTTCAATTGGGCTATTCTTGTAATGGCTTACAAATTTTTCTATCTTCTTCATATCATTAGGTCTTTCACTCTTCTTTCTTTCAGTCATCTCATTTTGATTTGTGATTTTCACAGGTGTATCTGTGAGAATTTCTGATTTTTAGTTTCTGAACATGTAGCATGTAAGGAAAGTATTGTAATCATGAAAAAATTCGACTTCGAGATTTTGGTGTATTGACACGTTTTGAGGCCTTCTGAATTCATTTGTGCTATTTTTACGAGATTTATGTATGCATGTGTGTGTGTGTGTGTGTGTGTGTATGTGAGTGAACACGATAGCTCCTAAACGGGGTATTCGCTTGAGCTCAAATTGGGCATATATGTCATAAACCACCATCGTAAGACCGGTATTGATTTTGATGTATATGGGTCTTATAGTTTTTCTACAGGGCTACAACAAAGATTTCTTTTACATTATGGCGTATGGGGAGAAATTCTTGAAAGTACGCTAGCGTTTAAACGGCGCATTCAATTGAACTTCAATTTGGTATATAAGTTTGAATTATTCATCGATTAAAATTTATTTAAAGGCTTGGTAATGATCTTTTTAATAAGTGTTCGTAAAGTCGAGTGGAGTCACACCAGATTTTTTTTAGGTTGCCTCTCATTTTTTTCTCTTTTGCTTCAGAGTTAGGTTTGTGTTTGTGGATTAAAGCTGACTAACTCACTAGGTACTAGGCCTTTAGGAGGAATACCCTCCGTGGGGGACTTTCTAAAGGAGAGTATTTAAGCTAGGCATCGAAGAAAACCACTTATCAGTGTTAGTAAAAGGCTTTTACCATCTCTGTTGTCATTTTTTGTATTACATAATTTTATTGAGGAACTGGAGATTTTGTGGCTGATGTGAAAGACTTATTTGGATAAATTTAGATCAATCATACATTTAACAGTAGAACCGTGGTGTTTCAGATATACCTAAAACCGCGGGCTGTGTCAAATTGACCCAACTTGCAGAATTCACGTTGCTATGCAACAATAATGTGATATTTCAACGGTCATGATATTAGTTCAATTTTAACATTCGTATTAAGTTTAATATTACATTAAATGTACAAAAATAGTGTTGCTATAATTCTTATTAGAACCGCGTCGCTTGAGATAGGTATACCTAAAACCGCGGTATGGGTCAAATTGACCCAACTTGTAAAATTCACCTTGCAAAGAAAATGACACAATGGCTATTATACCATTTATTATGTCATCACCGTTCATTTTATGAATGATAATGACATTTATTTAAATTGAACATCGAATTCCAGACTCTTGGGAAGTTTTGGATCAAAATGACCCATTCCGCGATATCAGGTATACACATTAAAAACAAAAAACATATCAAAGTTACGAGATTAAATTTTTTACTGATAATTAATAGCATAAAGTTAGGAAAATTCACGATTTTTTAAAAATTTCAGTTCGTAACTTTTTGAAAAAAAAAAAAAAAACGTAATCAAATCTGGTTTTGAGTCAAAATGACTCATCCCGCGGTTCTAGTGTTAAAAGTTAGAAAGTTACAAAAAGACAATAAATACATAAATGGGGACGCAGGGTATCACTGGGTCCGTTATACCCCATTTCAGGTGACCCAGTGTGCCCTACATGAACCGATGCACTATTTTTCACTTCAGAGTTCCAAATCGTAAACATACCGCTTACTCATATTTATTTGAGAAGTTTCAAGTGTAATAACATAGTCTTCCTTGAAACTTGATACAAACGATCAGAAAACAAAATTCCTCTTTCTTCCCGTCACAATCAAAGTGAGATATTTAACTTTTTTCACAGTTAAGTTGTGTGATACACACTTTAAATAATTTTCTAATTTTAAAGCTATTCACTGAACCAAAAAATCTTCGATGACCCACTATACCTCGCTCTCCCCTGTTCATTTTCTTATTTTTATTTATTTTTTTAATTATTTTTTTTTTTTGGTTTCAATCAGTGTTTTACATTTTCTAGAACACGCAGAACTGAAAAAAATAATCATAATGATTATTTTAAAGCTTCTCGTCTGAGTTAATTATTTGTTCTTAACGATGAACAGTAATCATAAAATAATTAAAATAAATTACGGTGTTCGAGAAACACACTTTTCGAACAACGCTGTTTTAAATAAGTATTTCCTTTTAAATAGATTTGCTCATACTGTTTAGTCAATTAAAATTATTTTAAAAAATCAAAGTAATAAGAATGTTTCAGTATGCGTAATTTTTTTAAAATTCAGAAAGTAAATATAAGCAATCTTCACGCACGTCTAAAAAATCTTACGGAAATTAAAACTAATCCTGGGAAAATGCATATAGGTTCAAAAGAAAAAAAGTAAACTATTCGAATGAATTTACTTAAAAAAATTCTCCGTCTAAAGAAAATAAAAATATTCTTCTCTCATTCGGAAACGATACTTTCTTAATGCCCTAATTGACTAACTGACGTATTCATTAATTTATACTTAATTTAAAATTTAGGCATTTCCGTAAAAATAATAAAGAAATAATAAAGAAAAGAGTTCGTTTCGCGTTTCAAGTTTCTGTACGTTTATTTTCATTCTTTTAAATTTCACAATATAATTGCTTTTCCGTAAAAGTATCGAAAGAATTAAATTATAGAAATCACATAAATTGTGCTTACGGCTGCAGTATTTTCTTTACTAAGAATTTTTTAAATGAAAAAATAAAAATAAAATTGTTTCTTAGTATCTGTTAAAAACTTTTGCTTTTTATTTTATCGTACATAAAATAAATAACCTTACTTTCAATTATTCTTTTTCAAATGTTAATTTAAAAATTCACTCAAAAATAACCTTTAAATGAAAAGGAATCTGAAAGTAGTTCCTTTCATGCTTGTTATTTAGTTCTCGTTTTATTCCAAAAATGCGGCCAAGCAATCTCATACTTAAAATTCATTTTCAAGTGTTTAATTAACTCTCCCACAAGCTTAATAACAATGGCCTGTGCTGCATTATTTGTTTAAAATGTGCACAAAGAAGTTTTTTTTTTAAGTGTAGTTACATAAATATCCAGTGTAGGTGGTGTTTTGCACGGAAATTCAGCTCAAGAAATTACTCAAATTAAATAAGAAATGTTCAAAAACTATTAATAAATGTTGAAATTGTTTGTACTTTTAAAATTAGTCATTTCCGTTGTTAAATGTGCTGTTTTTTGTGCAAAGCGCCATCCAGTAAACATTTTTGAACTACTTTTTTGTAATTCCTTGATCGCATGCCATGCATAATCAATATGCTAATTTTGGTTACAATTCGTTCGCTTGTTTCAGCGGTAAAACCCTGTTTGTAGGTTTTGTTATAACCACTCTGCAAACTACATATGTTTTAACATGAAATTTATGTGGATGTATTATTATACTTTGGTTATATGCGTTATCTGTTTTATGTACTTAGTTACCTTGTAAATTTTATTAATAGACTAACACATTAAGAGTTGGCGGGTACAATTTATCAAAGGAACTGACAAGTATCGGGCAAAAATGAAAAAAAATATGGATAATCCTTTTAACGATGTAGCAAAGAAGCAATGGCGGCTCGTGACTCACTTCAGTGCTGGATCCCGAAACATTTTAAGCTGGAAATGGTAAAATATATGCATAGCTTTTCCAAGCATAAATACTTAAAAATTTTCAAATGATAATTAATGAAAGGTACAATAATTTCTTTTCTAAGTGTGATATAATTTTCTTTAATGTAGATATACTGAGTGATTATAAAATAACGTGAGATGTTCAGAGACCTCTAGCGAATAAAGTACGACAGCTGGCTGTGCCGCACAGCCAGCTGCGTCAAAAAGGGTCTCTAGATCTGTGGCACGCGATGAAAGTTTCGATCGTCCGCCATCTTACTGGTAGTTAAGTCGAGCGATGGCAACGGCTGCCCTTTTTTCAGCTTTAGGAAAGGGTTGCGCCTCAAAGGGTTAATGGCAACTCTAAATATTTTCGATTATGTGCATGCGCGAATTGCCAGATAATTTAAAGTAGCCTTAGATGGTAAATATCCAAGCTGTTCCAGTTATAATGTTCCATTATGGTAAAGTAATTTCACTTTCTTTACTTTACTTTTTTCAATCACACTTGTGAATATTCATTTACTCCACTCATCACACAAATGACAAACATGCATAAATCTTCATATCCATTACTCATGATACCTTTTCATTCTTGTAAGTAGTACACGCTTCAGATATTGGGCTTTCAATATCGCGTCTAGAAAGATTTATTAAAAATATGCATTGCTTTTCCTTTAATTTCTTTTTCCTTGGAAAAATATTGCTCGCCGTCAAACGATGCTCTCAAACTTTCAGCACCTGTCAAATATGCCACGGCTCAATTTTCTTTTAAAAACAATCTACGAACATTAGTTTTTAATGTAAAACGCGGAAAAGTAAATTGATAGCTTCTTGGAAAAAGCTCTTTTTTTTTAATTATTTTTGAAGTGTTTAGTTTTCTGAGATATTCCTTGCTTAATTTAATTATCATTGAATTTGTTTTTCTTCCCCCATCATTACTTGTTTTTAATAATGATTTTTTATACATTTTTTTTTTCACGAGATACAAAAAAACTGATATAGTGAAGAAAACCATGCTACACGTCCGGTTAGTATAAAATAAGTTAGAATACTTTTTTTTTTTTTACTTTCATGCAGACAGACGAATAACACCGGTCAACACGATTTTTGTGGTCTGACTTCTGCATGTTAAATTTTTGTTTATAGTACGCCAATACTAAGGAAAATAATTTTTTTTTAATGAAAGCTTGCTTTTGTAGAAATTAAAGCAATTTTTCAATTTTTTGGCAAAAATCACTGATTTTATATTTTTTTTTTATAATTCCATTCTAAATTAGGATCATAAAAGTTTTTGCTGGATATAAAAGCCTTTTTCATTCAAGATTTGTGATAAACAATAACATATAAATGTAAAATAATAAGAAATGAATGTCTAAAAGTGACTATTTTTCGTATTTCTTTTATGGTCGTATGGGCAAATAATAATACAAACAAATAGTAATATTACAAATAATACTACAAGCAATACTGCAGAGTTACAAATAGTAATACAGTTTACTTTCGGGTTCATCAAAGGGCTGCCATCTTTCGTTTGTGAAATAAATTAAAATACACTTGTCGACGTCAATCAGACAAAAGCAAACTTTAACAACTGAAAATGAAAATTGAAGTGCTTTTCAGTGTCTATAATCAGAATTTAAGCATGAGAACAGATCCCCCCACCCCAAAAAAAAAAAAAAAATTGTTGTTGTTGTTGACCGGCGTAATTAACAATACGAGAAATACATCACATAAGTATTTCTTCCAATCAAAGCCTGCTGCGTAAGCCTCAATAACACTTACCAATTTAATTTGCCCTTGGTAAATCCACGTACGTTGAATATACTTTTAACAAGAAATATCCAGGAACCGATTAACAGAAATAGGGGTCCAGGGTTAAAGCCATTTGGGGGGAGTTCTGGGTTTTCAAGATCCACACAATGCCTGTAAAACTCATTTCTCCGCCATAAGCCTCGTATGAGAGGAAAGCAACGTTACAGTATTGTAGCAATACAAAAAAGCTTTTCAGCTTTTTTGTATAATTATATATTGAAAACTTAAAGCATGATGTGCATCATTTATCGCAGATAAAACAAAGTGCTATTGCATTCTAAAACGAAAATAGTAAAGAGTCACTCCTGTGAAAATAAATGGAATACTTCAAATCTTATATTTCAGTTCTCAAACTGGTAAAAATTTCTCTTTTCGGCCCTGTTATTTTGGAGGAAAGTCAATATTCGTTCTTTTTTTGTTTGTTTGTTTTAAGGGACACCTGCACGAGGTCTACCTACCTTGGGGTTGCCTTGAGCGGAGGACTTTTTAAGGGGTTCTAACGCGCATTCAGGGCACATCTTGAGAAAACCACCCGAAACTCCAGGCCGTTAGATCGAGAGCCACGTGGTATGCCATAATCCTGGTCCAAATATTCTGGTCCAAATAATCCTGGTCCAATGACTTATCGACCCCAATATTCGTCTTATCTAGATGCCTATTTTGAATTACTAGCTCTATGAAAGATTGAATACTTACATTTTGGAGGTTGGTTGTTTTAGCAACAATTCCACTTCTTAAGGTCGCATATTCACAATTTAATTATTAACATTCTATTACAGAAAACGTTTAATTTAAGTGCAAATTGTTTCTTTATAAAGGATTCGCATAAAACAAATTTCATTGTATAATCAAACCCGCTTAATGGAACAGCCAAACTGCCACGAAAATTTATTCTAATAAGCGGGATATTCTATTATCTGGAATTGACTAATTATTACGGTTCGCTGCTTTGAAAATTCACCACAATAAGCGGGATATTCTATTATCTGGAATTGACTAATTATTACGGTTTGCTGCTTTGAACATTCACCACAATAAGCGGGATATCCCTTTAACCGATATTTCAGTAAGCGGGTTTGGCTGTATTGTCTAAATCTGAGTCGTTTTAGTGTAACTTTAATTTTTTAAACGCAAAATTCACATTTCTTAAATAAAGCACAAATGTGTGGGGGATTTTTATTCATAAAAATAAAATACTTATGCATATCATTACCCCTTTGAGGCGCAACCCTTTCCCAATGCTGAAAAAAGGGCAGCCGTTGCCATCGCTCGACTTAACTACCAGCAAAATGGCGAACGATCGAAACGTTCATCGCGTGCCACAGATCTAGAGACCCTTTTTTGACGACAGCTGGCTGTGCCACACAGCCAGCTGCGTCAAACAAAGGTCTCTAGATCTGTGGCACGCGATGAACGTTTCGATCGTCCGCCCTCTTGCTGGTCGTTAAGTCGAGCGATGGCAACGGCTGCCCTTTTTTCAGCATTGGGCCATCTATCCAGCTGTTCTCGCATTCTTCCATTTTTCAGCAGATGTCAGTACTGTTAAAAATAATCGCCACCATTTTTTTACGGGAAATGACATGCTAAAAAGTAAAGGATTCTCGTGGAGCTATGTCACCGTAACTATTTTTATAGAAATCCAATCTATTCTTCGTGACTGGCAACAGTCATAACATCAGAGTTTGGTGTTCCCAGAGCGGGAACACTGCGCGTTAAAGGGTTAACTACACACTTTTGTTTAGTGTTCCTTTCATTCACTCAGCTTCAAATTACATAAACGTTTTGACATAAACAGCTCATTTTCCAAATGATTGAATTTTTTCTCCCTCACAAAATGACGGAGCGGCAGTTTCTATTTTTCAATTTACTTACTTGTCGAACTGCTGCCAAAAGTTAATCTAAAGAGCACCTAATGTTCTTTTTAAAAAAAAGCAAAAGTCTGCACCATTAACTTTTTCGCATAAAATTAGAAAGCAGAAATAGGGAATTAATTTTCAGAAGGAAATATAAAAAAGGGTAATCTTAGGCAAAACAATAAGAAAATAATGATAAAAGCGTAGGTAATTTCACTGAGAGATTTACATAAATTTTGAACAGATTTAAAAAACGCTTTTCTTGAAAGTCCATAGAGACCTTAAAGTGAAATATTATTAAGTGGTTTGAGATATTGTCACTGTAATTTTAGAAGCTGCAGTTCTGTAATATTAAAATAATAATAAAAAATACTGTTATTTCTTACACTAAAGGTTACATAAAATGCCATAATATGTTTCAGTGGCTTTCTGAAAAAGTTTTTCTTCAGGCTGAAATTTTTTATGCACAAAATAAAAAAACAAAATTTTTTAAGTAATTATTAATTGCCGTTTTGTTTCTTTATTACTAAAAAGAAACGTGCATTATGTAATCCTCCTTTGGTTGCTGTGTTCTGTTTTTTTTATTTTCTTTGTTATTTTATATTTCTTTATTTTTGTACATTTTACTTTTATTTTATTTGTGCAGTTTTCTTACTATTTCCTTGTTTCAAATGGCCACTCGTTTTAACTTTCAGTTCTCCCTTTCCTGCCTGGGATAGAGCTTTTTTTCGCAACTGGGGAACATTTTGTACCAACCGAAATGTTTGTACTATACTATTTTTTATCTATTTGTGCTTTTTACTGAGTTCCTTATTAAATTTATCCTTTTAGCAGCCTTTTTGTGTTCTTTTTAAGAAGCTAATTATTTTTTCAATAACTACTTCTTAGACTAATTCAAATGATTACTTTACATGGAAAGAAATAGTTTGTCAAAAAAAAAATGCATTCCGTAATGGCATATATTGAAATGTACCTTTCCCGTGCCTAATTCAAATTAGATGAAGAAATAAATATCAACATGGGGCTTCTGTGGGTAGGTGTTTGACGGGCTTTAAACATATGTCCCTCGTGTAGGCTTTTCATATCACAAAACAATAAAGCCTAGGCAGCCGCATGATAAAAATTGCACATTTTAATGAATAGTATTTAACGATAGAATAAAATGTCCGTAAAAGCTCTTGATAAAAATAATAAATTAAAGACAATATAAAATAGTTTAATATAGGAGAGACTGGGGACTAATGGGGCAAAACAGTTTGCGTGCAAAATAAAATATTTCTGTGATAAGTTTGTGTACCACAGAAGGGGTATAGTAATACTACATTTTTGAACTACAACAGATCAACCATTGAAGTTTTAAATCTGAGTAATTTTTAATTTTTATATTTAATTGCATTTTTTAATAATTTAAAATAACTTTTAATTAATGGGAAGATTATGTAACATAACAGACATCATATAGATTTTGAAAATATAAATGAAGCATTGAGTGATAGAATATGTGATTTTCTATTCTTGAAATTTTAAGTTTTTACACGGTAGGGTCTAATGAGACTGTTAATATGGGGCAGTGGCGTAGGCAGAAATTTTTCATAGGGGGGGGGTACTATTACTGCAACTCACATATATACATACATGTGTGTGATAAGGGAATGAAGAATATACATTTTGTATGGCAAAAAATTCCTCATGGGTGGGGGTATGATCCCCCTACGCTCCTGGGACAAATGGGACAACTTAACAAACAATGAACAAATTATTATTTTATAAAAAAAAAAAAAAAAATTAGATGAAAATTATGACTAAAAGTTGTTGAAAATTAATTAGGCCAATAATTTAATTAATTTAGGACTAATAAAACTTAATTAGTCTAAAAATATGAACTGTGTAAAATTTCAGACAGTTTTATAGACAGTAGCATATCTTTACAGAACTCATCAACTGAGTTTACTGGTGCAATTTCCAAGCTAAGTTCAAAAAAATTAAATATAAGTGACTTTGTTCTAGTTAAATTTGCAGGAAAGCGAAACGGGTTCCATTACATCAGTATCATTGGTGAGATTAGCAATGGCGAAATGCTTGTGAACTAACTACCTAAGGAAAAAAACGGACTGTTTTAAATTCACATGTCCCAAAACAAAGAATATAAGCATTGGTCTGAAATAGCGTCGAAATTCCCACTACCTAAAATTAACAACAAATTATGCTATCATCTAAATTTTGAGCTTGGATTTTCCTCTATATTACCTTAAGTAATACTCCATACATTAAAAAAAATATGAAAGAGCATTGGTACTAATATTTTGCATTTAGATAGTTTTACATACATTATTTAGTTTTTATTTATTTATTTATTTATTTGCTTCAAAATTTATTTATTTATTTTTTTTTGTCCCATTAATCCTGCACATGGGGGTCAATGAGACAATGATATAATTTCAGAAATAATTTTTTATTTTAATAATAGTCCTTTAAAAACACATTAAGCAGTTTTTGGTAATTAGTGTCCCATTAAGTGTCCCATTAGCCCCCGATCTCTCCTCTAATATTTAACATGGCTTTTTGTTCAGTTATTAATATAAGTTGTTCCTTATATTAGTTATTAATATAACTAGTTATAATAACTTAGTTCCACTATAGCAAACATAACAAGTCATCTTGCATATAAAACTCGTACTTTGATAACTGCAATTAGCTGTATATATACACAGACTTAAAATTTTCATTTCAATCTCTTCTAAATAACAAACACATTATTATTATTTTTTTTTTCATTTTAAACACATTGTGTCCTAAATTCGTTTCATCTGTGTAAACGCAAAATGCCTCAACCGCAAATTAGATTAACACGTACGCGTTCAAAGCATATGCCATTAATCAAGAATTACATTTGCAACTTAAAACTGCCTTTCATTTCTTGCAAAACACATTTAAATTTATGACACGGGTTTGAAGTCGTTACCATGAACGTTACAAGGCGTACAGCAAAGCAAAATATTAAAGTTCCTATCTCGGAAATCTTCAGTTATGACAACATTAGACTGTTTTTAACACATGTAACGTGTAAACGGAATAAGTAGTCTCATTTTGTTGCAGCATTATGTTTAATTAGAAACATTTATATTTCTTCTAAGCGCTGAACAAACGCTTAGCCAGCCCATTTGCTCCGAGACTGTTTGCATGATTTTCTCCAACCTTTGCTGATTGCAGCAATAACAGATAAATTTCCGACATCAAATACAAGTCATGGTTTCTTTTTTAAAAAGTTGGGTACAAAAAGGGAAATTTTTACATCCTACTAGGTGATGTGTTCATTTTGTGGGAAAGAGATTCAATACTCGTGAACTGAGGCTCGGAAAATTGTAGAACGTTTGCAAATTTTTGAGCTGACAGAGAAAATCCTAAAATTTGACAGTCCTGAAACAAGACGCTGGGCACAAATGGGGGTAATACATTTGTACACTATGTGAGATGAATAACCAAACGCTTGTGTAAGTCTTAGTAAAAGTAGCGCCATCTATTGAGCAGTAGCAGCATTAGAAACGGACATTTTTGCTATTACAAACGCGCTTTAAGTCATGCTAATTCCATGACAGGTATTAAACTGACACGTTTTTTACTAAAAGTACTTTTACTGCTTGGGCTGTAAAGTCACAGAACGGATGAATTAAAATGTATCAATCACTCAAGTAGCGACGGCAGAACATCTTGAAAACTACATAAAAAAATCTGATGTGTCCAACACATGACTTCCTTGCACGTCTATTAAATCAAAAATGTTTTTTACGCACTTCCTCTAAACTTATTTGTTTGAAAGATATAAAATATCAATAATAGTAAGATATAGCGATTTCTAGCCAAACATTTCGATATCGCCAAGCTGAGTTCAATTTGAAAGATTTCTTTCTGACACTTTATTTGGCGATATTTCACCAAAAGCCGAAAAACTTGAGATAGTTTGCGAGATGTTGGGGATAGCCAAAGTAGTCATTGACCACAGACTTTCAATGAATTGAATGCATCCATACACCTTAATGTATTTAAAGTCATTTGGCTCACCCTGTAAATAAATTCCCAGTCGATTGCTGTCAAAAAAGATATTGAAAACCGTTAGATATTATATATACAAAAGTTCAAAATTCTACGGGTTAAAGTTTTAGAGTTATACAAAATACGAAATAATTTTTGGTGCCAAATTTGGCGATATTTCGGCGAAACTCGTCAATGTCGACGACATTTGGCGAGATATTAAGCATGGACCAACAATGATAGATTATCGCCAAATTTGGCGATATTTCGCCAAAACTCGCCAAGAACGATGACAAATGGCGATACTTTGGGCATGGACCAAATGACTGACTGTCGCCAAATTTGGCGACATTTCGACAAAACTCGCCAAGGTCGAGGACAGACGGCGAGATTTTCGGTATGTACCAAACAATGACTGTCTACAATTGTATTACATTGAAGATGTCTATAGACATTAAAGTACTGAAATTCTTTTCGGTGGTCCTGTAAATAAACTCTCCAGTAGATTTTAACCAAAAATCGAGATGCACAAATAGATGTTACAACAATCTTATATATGAAATTTCATAATAGTTTTTGAGATTTGAGAGTTAAATATGCACACACGTACACAAAAATTCGCCAAGCTTGGCGACTTTTGGCATAGTTCTTGAGGGAGGCACGTGACCGTGGTCGGACCATTACCTAACTTATGTGGTAGGACGGTATTGTGCTTGAAATGGATGAATCTCCTAAAATTGCCATTGACCGTAATGTATTGGAAATCTTTTGAGTGTTCCTGTAGCAGAACTGTAAATGATAAAGACACTTTTTTTAATGGAGAAATTCATTTTCTAACTCTTTACAGCATATATCACTTCTGAGTCGTTTGAAATAACCCAATACCTCTAAAAAACGCTTTGATGAATTTCGGCCCATAGAGCGTAATGTATTTCGAATCTTTTAGGCGGTTCTGTAGATAAACTATCCAGTCGAATGGAACCGAAAGGGGAGGTGCACAACTAGATGTTACAACAATCCTAAATATAAAGCTTCAACATTCTACGCCTCTTTGTTTTTGAGATATAGTTTTTGAGATATGCGAGTTTAATGAATTTCGGCCCATTGAGCGTAAAGTATTTCGAATGTTTTGGGCGGTGCGGTAGATAAACTATCAAATCGAATGGAACCAAAAAGGGAGGTGCACAACTAGATGTTACAACTATCCAAAATATGAAGTTTCGACATTCTACGCCTAATAGTTTTTGAGATATGCGAGTTTAATGAATTTCGGCCCATAGAGCGTAATGTATTTCGAATCTTTTGTGCGGTCCTGTACATAAACTATTCATTCGATTGCGACCAAAAGGGGAGGTGCACAACTAGATCATAGAACAATCCTAAATATCAAATCTCAACATTCTACGACCCATAGTTTTTGAGATATGCGAGTTACATACATACGTACGTACGTACGTACAGACGGCATGGAAAAACTGACCACAATAAACTCGCCGCTGGTCAAAATGAGTTGCAGACGCGTTAATATGATCGTGCATGCTAGCCTACGATGAGATGCATCGAAAAAATTCTTAAAATTAAATTTAGAGGTAGTCAAAATCGGATTTTTTGTCGAAATTTGGCCCTCAAAATTTTTCGGGATCACATTACTTCCTTATACTACGTACAAGGAAGTAAAAAGATGCATACATTTAGTCTCACATGCCTAACATGGTAGACAAGTTCTGAATTTATGAATTTATGATAAATATTTAATTACTAAGAAAAGTATTAAGATAAAAATTTCTTTTTTCCAGAAAAAGTGGGATAAATTACTTTACAGAAATGGATGTTAGTCTGGAGCATGTATTTAATAGAGAATTTCCAAATTTTAACATTCAAAAAAAAATATTAAATTCAAGATTTGGATTATTGTAACGAATCGGATAGGTTTTGATTTTCCAGCCGCATTTTTATGTTACGAAGTAATTAAGGATAATGAGATCAAATGTTTCTAATACGCTTTTTCTGGATAGAATACAGTAGGAAGGCAACAGCAGAATCTGCTCAGAATGGATATGCAATAGGCTGTCACTCAGATGACGTCACTGAAACATCACATCGAAATCCTCTATAGTAACATAAATGTACCAGTCATGAGCTATGGACCACTTATTATGTAAATACAAATTAAATCAATATGTCACCCTAAGTAAAATAAAAAATGTTTTCTTAGTTTTTCGACTACGCATCTTTAAATTCAACTTTTTTTCAGCGTAACTTCTGAGCGTTTTTCCCAGTAAAAGTAAGTGGCCCACTAGTCGTACATCGACATTACTAGCATTTTTTTCAAAACTTTGGATTTCTTAGACAATTCTTTAAAACAGAGCTCTATTTCAATGCGGGGAAAAATACAGAGAATGTTCGCGCATTTTTCTAACGATTAAAAAATTACATAAACAAAAATAAAAATTTTATGATCTATGATATTGTATTCGATAGTTTATATTGCATATTGATTTCAAAGATAAGAGCTGTTATTGAAATGTTAGTATTGATTTTGTCCCACTCCTTCAACACTATCTTCTAATACCTTTGGGACTCCATTTATAAAGAACTCCTTCTAAAATTAAATTTCTCAGTAATCCATATAAAACACATCTCGGAACTTATATCGGGTGCTTTCAAATGCAATTGCCTCAAATCTGGTTTAGTTTTCCATTACTTTCAAACATTTGTCAAGAGATTTAAAACTACGAATGCATCATTTTCCTCGCTTTCTTTAGTGCAGTTAAGACAGCTTTGGTAAAATGGCGTAACATCTTTTTTGGGGTGTTAGAAAATATTTCAGGGCGACAGTATACCAGAGTAAATTTAAATTTCCTTTCTGTACTGGCTTTGTTTGGAGTATTCAGTTCAATCAATTGTTCCATCAATTATTATGAAAATGTATTTGCACAGTTTGTGTATGAATTTTCTTACTCAACTGTTTTGGTGGCACAATTTTTTCCTAAGCTGCATGGGAAACGCCCATAAGGGTGCGTGCATGATTTTTAGCATAATGATAAATTTTGTAATGGAATTTTTCGTATTATTTTAGTAGTAAAGTTTCTGAAAACCCAATAAATTCAATAAAAGTATTGACTAAGCGTACTGGATACTCATCGGTTAAAGACGCCAGATGTTGATGATTGTATATCCGATTTGTTGCTAACACAAACATAGCAAGTATATTGTCAGATACTATAAATTCGCACATATCCAAAAATACAGTGATTAAGAAACATGAATTATGTATATAATCAGCAAACAATGCTATATAAACAGCAGAAACGCGTAAAACATCGTAAAGTCATAAAAAAGGACGCTTGACACAAATGAGTGAAGGACTTATCAGTTGTCTTTATGATATCGTTCCTTTGATTTAATTTTTAAAACCTGTATCAACATTTCTATGACTGTTACCACTAGGAAAACACGACACAATTATTAATAAATCAATTATTAATTCCAAATCGATGGTAAATTTTTCAATATATATCAATCAATCGATATGGAATGTAATGAAGATTCGTAGTATGTCAGCTTGAAGTTGCATCATAATCCACATTTTTACAATATTTTACTTTTATAGTCATAAGCTCACATAGTTTTAGATGCACAATTAAATTTATTTTCGAAAAACAATCAAAGCAATACTTTAGCGAAGTTTGTAAAAAAAAAGTCAAATATTTTCGATTGAGTTTAGCAACTTACATTAGTTTACGTTTGGCATTAGAACGTTTGGCAAAGACCATAGATCTGATATAATGAATAGAGAGCGCTTAGTAACGCAAACTTGAGTCACTTGTTCCATCAGCTGACTTGTGTGTTAAGATCTCACGCGCATAATCCTTTCGTATCCCTAGCTCGCCGTTTTTTCTTTCTTTCATATTTTTAAAACATATTTTTTATAAATGAAGAATTTTTCATTGTATCCACATTCACCAAACCTTGGCGATATTTTTTTGCGCCAAGAGGGTTTGTAATACGCATGTTAAGAGTAAATTTCTTTTGTGGTTCACACTTATCACTCGCCAAATACACTCAACTCTGGATACAGTGAACTCGGATATAGCGAACCTTTGGCTATAGTGAACGCAAACCATTAGTCCAACTCGCATAAAATATCTCTGCTCACTATGGGGCCACTTCGGTTTTAGTGAACTTCGGATATAGTGAATGAAATTGGATGGCTCCCAGAGGTTCACTATAACCGGAGTTGACTGTATATCGGTATAGCACAAGTTTATCCTCTCTTATCATTTCCGTACCATAATTACATGGTATGGGGAAGCTTTCCCCAGGTTCACATCCCATATTTTATGAAGTCGAAACCCAGGGCGTGAAGAAAGAACAAGACTTTATAGTGGCAATTACATTTTATTTTAATATCAGCATATAACATTAAAATTATAAAGTCCTACGGTGGCTGAGCAGACCCCTGAAAAACGCAGGTTCACTTAACAAGTGCTAAGGCGTGAATGATGATGAGAAACTCAAGCCAAAAGGTTAGTACAGAAGCAAAACACGCCAAAGAGACACGCCAAACAAAGCGTGAAAGTAACGTGACGCCAGTAGGCGTTAAGAACAATTCTATATAATTATTTTTGAATCCCAGTCATGCCAACGGATAAAACAAACAATCTAGCAGCTAAATTGTAACCCAAAATGACAGCCAATGTTATTTATAGCTTTGATACCATATATGGTCATAAACAAACCATGGGAACATAAATGCTAGGCTTTAATAATGCAAAAGTGAAATAAAAAGGAAAAATAAATGAAAACGGAAGATTGCTTTTAAATACGATAGGTGCAGAAATAAAAACTTTACAGGCGAAGGGAAGAGCAAAATCCAAATCGAAAGTGCAAAGAATAAATTTTGAACACAGATTAAATTTAGAAATAATTAACTATTAAGTAATTGATAATTAAAAATAAGATATGTGATATGTGATCATCACACATGGGTCATCCTTTCCTCACTTCTTCACTGAGTTTTGAAAGGCAATGCGCTTTTTAGTATATTTCTATTCTCTGGCAAAGACATACCCGCCACTGATACTTAAATTAATGTAATTACACTTTTTTTCAATTCCCCCGTTTATTTAAAATATAGCCCCGTCAATAAAATGTTTTCTCGTAGTTTTTTATAACGGTCAAGATTTATTCGGCTCTGAAGTTAAATCTACTAACCATTAAAAATACACCCATAAAAGATGATATACGTTTCCTCTGAATGTCTACAATAAAATGACCTTTTGGACCATTATTCCTTACATTAACCACTTCGAAAGAAAATGTCTTTTCTAAGCATATAATCCCCACGAAAGAACACAACCCGTTGTTTATCTCTGAAAAACTGTTTAATCCGTGTATAAACATAATCTTATTTAAGTGTTCAATAAAAAATTTTCCATTAGTTCTTCAATTTATTTTTTTTTTCTTTATAAGTAACGATTTATACTTTTTTTCCTGGATTAAAGTCATATCGAAATAGAAATAAATTTTTGTTTTGAACGACTTCGGAAAATTTCATTAATTGGAAAGTACTTCTTTTTAAGCCGTTTACCAAGAAATGCATAAGAATCACTCCGAATTCCTTATAACTGATTACAGATAATGCGCAGATAAAAGGTTTTCTTATTTGATAGTTTTAGATTTTAAAATTTATTTTAAAGTAAATGGTCAGTAATATTTAATGCTTTGCATACTTTAGTGAACATTAGATGTCATAATTTCTAAAAAGATTTTAAGGTACTTTTCCGTTAGCCGGGTGCAAGCGAAAAATCGCCAAATAATGTAGAATCCCGCCGAATTTCTTACAGCCATACAACCAACTGCATTGGACATGAATCATAACACAGTTGTAGATTGGAACAACTACTTAAGAGAAGTTTGTGTAGAAGTATTAACGGAACGTTAGCCAAAAAAAAATCGGAAGTGCTGAAAAAATGGTTGAGATAAACGAGAGCTTATTTACAAAACGAAATGCAGAACAATGCCGGACGACAAATGCTGAATTTATGTGGAGACAAGGAGTAAACGATCCATATGAGCAAATTCTCAAGGACATCACCGTATTCTGGAAAAACCAATAATTATAAGCATTCTTTTTGGATAAAACTGTTTTGTTTACAATTCATTAATATTTGTTCATAGTTGAAATTCTTTTGCTTACTATTAATTAATATTTGCTTGCAGTTGAATTTTTCCGACTTTTACTCCGTTGAATGTTTTGTCGTTCGCTTCGCTTGGCGATTTGACTTGCGTTTGGTTCACTATTGGCGACATTTGCGCCCGGCTAACGGAAAAGTACCGCTTTTAATATGCTATATAGTGAGTACAGATAAAAGTACTTTTTTTAAATAATAGATGGCCTTGAAGTTTTAAAGTTCATTTTAAAGTTGTATGTTCAATAATTTTTAATTATGTGTATTTTTTACTGAACATTAGATGATATAAATGTACTGTTTTTTTTTTTTAATTTTTGAAAATATGTGCAGTAGCGTCAAATATACATGTGTTTACTATTAAATGTAACTACCACAATATGTTTTGGTTATTACATGTTGACTAGCAGCAGCTTTCAGTCATTGCCAGGGAATCATACAAAAATACACAAAATATAAAATTTTGATGATTTTCAGGGTCTGACCAATTGGCTAGTCGGTGACACTGAACACTAGGAGTTTTGCAAAGAGTGCATGTCCAGGGATCTGGAATTTTGGGCGATTTTCTCCAGATGCAGCGTGAACACGCATTAGAACAGCTTAAAAAGTTCCCCGTCTTCAGGAAAAAAGCCCTTGTGTAGTTATGTCTTAACAAACAAAAAAAAATAATCCTGATAATTTAAATCCAAAGGCAAATTTCATTAAACCAGTAGTTCTCAACTCAACCACTTTTCCACATCCAATTTACTCGCGGACCACTGAAAAGAATTATTTACAGGGGGGGGATAAGAAAATTTTTGTTAAAAAAAACTTTTTGCACTATATATAATGATAAAATGAAAAAATCAAAAACGCGCTGAGAATGTTATTTCCACTTAGTCAATGATGCTGATAATAGTCAATGTATCCTGTTAACATATATTTACAACCGAAGAAAAAAGTTTATCTGAAGTGCTACAATATTTTATCGAATTGTGTTTAATATTGTGCCCACCCGTATTTTCCCTATTTTAAAAGGATTATGAATTTTTCATTTTAATTATCTAAAAACGACAATTACGTTTTTTTTTGTTTTCTTTTTATCTCATGAAATCGTGAAAACGCATTTATTTTTAAACACTCACTCCCTCTGCGGACCACATAGGACTTGTTCGTGGACCACAAGTTGGGAACCACTGCAATTTAGCAAAGCATTTTGCAGCAAACGCGCGATGTGGCATTCAAAAGGAATCATCCAATTCATAAGAAATTTTCCTTTATTAATGCTTTTGAGAGTCATGTAAGATGCATTGCAAGAGCATGCAATTTACTCTTGCGATGTATTCTTTCAAAAATTATATCGATCCTCTGTAGCAAAGCTGTGAAAAAAGAACGTAAAGTATTTACAGGCATAATGAGTGTGACCTCAAATTCCACGGATCTGCTTTCTATGCATCAGACTTGAATAGCATAAGTTTTTATAACTGCAGACTGCTTTCAAAAGGCACTTTAATGTTTTTTTTTCATGTTTGCAAAGATAATTACGATTTGGAGCATGCGCAATGAAAATGTTTATAACCAGGGATATACAAAGGAGGAGTAAATTTAATTGCCCTATGTAATCGAAAATGTCGGCTTGGAAATAAAATAAATGTAAGAAAACTTCATTTTTATTATACCAAAGGCTTGCAAAAAATGAAATAGTATGCTTCTTTCATTTTCGTTTTTTTTAATTCTAATTTAAAAATGAAAGAAAGAAAAAAACAGCTATTTTCAATTGAGCTGTTAAAGTGCTTCTAATATCCACTCTCTTCGAGTGAATATCAACAATTGCATAATAGAAATGCAATTGTGTAATATTAGAAAATTGCATTATACTAATGCAGGAAAGCAAACATAGCAGGCCTAATTAATAAAATCGACCGCAATGGTTCAAAAGCAATTAATAGATGTTGTACTGAAATTTTAATTCAACCATAAAGAAAATACTTTTTCGGAATAAAGTTTTCAAGTAAATAATAGTTTAGTCGAAATGAGAATGAAGATTTCATACCGATATTTTTTTCCCCAAAAAATTTTAAGTAGGTATGAAAATTTATGTGTGAAAATAATTTCACATGTGCTAAAATATGGATAATTTAAGAAAAAATTTGGCCTCTGATCAATGCATTCAAAAATGAACAATAAATACGGTGTGGAAATTTTAATTGTGTCCCACAGTGGCTTAATCACTAACTTCCATTCCCATAAGTCAGCGTTTCTCAACCTGTGGGGCGCGCCCCCCCAAGGGGGTGCAGAGCGTTTGCAGGGGGGAGGCCGCGAAAAAACCAAAGAGCAAGTAATGTGATACACGTTTTTAAAAAATCACCTTATTTATTCTCATTTTTACAAAAAAATATATCCATTTTCGCTTAAAATGTTCATTCAAACTTTACTGATAACATTATTTTGTAGAAAATTCGACTAAGTGTTCGTTGTTAAAGATTAAAAAACTGAATGTATGCTGAAAAATGTGAGGGGGGGGCGCCAACGTAAGTTCGCCTTTGTTGGGAGGGCGTAACGTTAAAAGGTTGAGAACCGCTGCCCTTAGTACACGGAAAGTGAAGCTGCATTGGCTTGGTCAGTGCTTTGGAGAATGAAAACGTCTCTCCGTTCAGCTGCTGTGAAACCCTGTACGCTAAAGGGAGCTGGTGCACGTAAAATCTGTCGTAGCTCACATGTCCATGTTCAAACGACTTTTCAGGAGGTGCCAATCCCGATGCTCTTGGTCTCTCATCTGCAATTGATTCAAAATTAGGGGACACCGAGCGGGGCCATCGTGATTCTAGCAGGCCTGCTTGTATACTCCGATGAGTCATACAAAGAGGTCTACGGATGCTCACTTATTGGTTCCAGCACTTAGATATGTCACCGAACGGCCGAATCTTTCCAATGAGGAAACGTCCGTACCCAGATAGCACACTTGTCCATTTTATATCCATTTCTCATCCATCTCGCCCATATTATGTCTATAAATGGAAATCCAGAAGACATCTATAAATGGACATAAACTGGAAAATACAGAAAATGTCCATGAATAGACCAAAACTAGATATAGAATTTCCAGAATAAGTCTTTTTATAGACGTATCTCAGATAATCCATATTGCCTTAACCAAGACTTGACCTAAGTAGGGCCATATATAGACATTGATGTCCAAGACTTGCCCATACTAAGTCCATAAATAGACAAGCACGTCCATAATTACGTCTATATGCATGTCTATAAGACGTCATATGGGCCATATTGACGTAAAATGGACGAGAATTGGACGAATCCTGGATGTTTAATGGACATGTCAGCTTGTCTATATGACGTCCTCTAGGCGTTTTCTGGACAAGTTTGTGCTATCCGGGTAAGCCTCTTTCGGAGGACACAAGCAGGCCTGCTAGTATCAAGATGACTCTGGACCTAGCTAAATAGGACTTCCTTCCCTGAAGCTCATTAAAATGGAAGCCGCTCCCCTTCGCGCTTCTTCGTCCCATATAGAGAATCCTGGCATCCGCGGATTTGGGGCAACAACAACAATTTTATCGACTAGAAAAAAAATTCTGGAGTGACTCCACTCGACTTTCCGAACACTTACGATTAAGATCATTACCAAGCACTTAAATAAATTTTAATCGATGAATAATTCAAACATTTATACCAAATTGAAACTCAATCGAATGCACCGTTTAAACGCTTGCGCACTTTCAAGAATTTCTCCCCATATGACATTATGCCATTAACATAAAAGAAAGTTTTGTCGTAGCCCTTTAAGAGAACTATAAGTCCTATACACACCAAAATCAATACCGGTCTTAGGATGGTGGTTTATAACATGTATACCGAATTTGAGCTCAATCGAATCTACCGTTTAAACGGTAGCGCACTTTCAAGAAATTCCCCCCATAGGCCATAATGTAAAAGAAATCTTGGTCGTAGCCCTGTAGAGAAACTATAAGTCCTATACACACCAAAATCAATACCGGTCTTGCAACGGTGGTTTAGAGCATATATACCCAATTTGAGCTCAATCGAATCTACCGTTTAAACGCTAGCGCACTTTCAAGAAATTCCCCCCATAGGCCATAATGTAAAAGAAATCTTTGTCGTAGCTCTGTAGAAAAACTATAAGTCCTATACACACCAAAATCAATACCGGTCTTGCGACGGTGGTTTATGACATAAGTATCCAATTTGAGCTCAATCGAATGCTCCGTTCAGGAGCTATCGTGTTCACTCACATACACACACACACACACATACACACACACACACATACATACATCTCGTAAAAATAGCATAAATGGATTCAGAAGCCCTCAAAACGTGTAAAAACACCCAAATCTCGAAGTCGAATTTTTTCATGATTACAATACTTTCCTTACATGGTACATGTTCGGAAAGTAAAAATTGCACGTAAAGTGGTAAAGTTCAAGCACACATGACACAAAACTTCATGCCTACTTTTCAAAAAAGCTTAGACGGATATCGAAAGTGGAAAAGAGCTCTCCGAGTTGTAAAATTTGAATATTTAAAAACGTATACACGTCATTGAACAATGCATTCAGGAGCAAATAAAGGGTGTTATAAAAGTGGAAGCAATGCACTAGGAATTTCCATTATTAGCTTTAGCAGGATGCCTGTGAATTCTCACGGGTTTTTCTCTACCAGCGTATCTTTTCAAAATTCATATCGATCTTCCGTAACAAAAGCAACGTAAAAAAGGATATGAGGCGTGATAGGATTAGGCTGGTGACGTCAAATTCCAAGGCCTGCATTAAAGAAGAAATACACACTGACGTCACTTTCTGTGTTAATAACTGTTTGCTTACCGTGTTTCGTTAAATGCTTTTCATGTTTCACAAAGCGTTTTAGCTTATGTTTTTTTTTATTTACGAAGAAAACATTTAAAAAAGGATATTCAGAAGGAGACATAACTATAATTAGCTCGAGCAAGGAATTTAACAGTACACATAAAATGAAGCGCTGTTTATGTATAGTATAAACAGCAATTCATTTTATGTGTACTGAGAACATTGTGTTAGAGAATGTGTAACGAGAAACGTATAAACTTTATACGTTTCTCGCTTATACGTTTTTATCATTTATTCGTTTCTCTGAATGCTCCCAATGAAATCCATAGGATTTCAATGTTAACCCTTTATAAGGAGAGTTTATGTGTAGAGAGTCGAAAGTACTTGGGATTTTTTGGGTCCATTTATTAGGATTAAGTCCTATATTTTCCCTTTACTGTAATATCCCACGTGAAAATTGGAGAAACAAGTATTACACAAACATAGAAATTTTGCAGGAAAATGCAATAATTATACAAAAAAATCAAAGTTGGAAAACTACTTGCTGCTCGTACACGAAATTAAACGCAAAAATATATAATTAAAAGCGATGATTCTTATGCTCGATTTTCGAATAATTATTCAAGCTTTCTTTAAAATAAAGTTCATAAGCCAAATATAATTCAGAATCTAGATGTATGGAAGAAATATACATCCAATAATACTGAATAAAAATCAGAAAATTCACTAATTATAATTGATTTGTGTATTTTATCGACCGTAGGTGGTAAGTATTCTTACGACGGCCTTATAAAGGGTTAACCCTTTAACGCGCAGTGATCCCGCTCTGGGAACACCCAACTCTGACGTTTTGGCTGTTGCCAGTCACGAAGAATAGATTGGATTTCTATAAAAATAGTGGCGGTTGACATAGCTGCACGAGAATCCTTTACTGTTTAGCACGTCATTTCCCGTAAAAAAATTGTCACGATTCTTTTTAACAGCACTGACATCTGCTGAAAAATGGAAGATCGAGAGAACAGTTGGATAGATTGCCCAATGCTGAAAAAAGGGCAGCCGTTGCCATCGCTCGACTTAACGACCCGCAAGAGGGCGGGCGATCGAAACGTCGATCGAATCAATCGAACGACAGCTGGCTGTGCCGGCACAGCCAGCTGCGTCAAAAAAGGGTCTCTAGATCTGTGGCACGCGATGAACGTTTCGATCGTCCGCCCTCTTGCTGGTCGTTGAGTCGAGCGATGGCAACGGCTGCCCTTTTTTCAGCATTGGGAAAGGATTGCGCCTCAAAGGGTTAAACAATTTCATTTATTCGTTTTTCTGAGATCGAAAACTTCATTTACACGTTTTTTTTACAAATGAAGACGAGAAAAACTGTGTGATTCAAATTTTCAACTCGCTTTGACAGGTGTTAGTTTTATGCAAGAATATCTAATATCCGGTGATTTAAATGATAATGTTAAACTGGCACTTTTAGCTATCTATGTACAATGAGCATTTTTCTGTGCATTCCTACACAGCCCTACAGCAGAAAATTACAAAATATTTTGTACATTCGGAATGAATACGGATACAATAACTGTGTCATTAAATTCAGAATAAAACTTAGTATTACATACCTATTGTGTATTTTATTTTCATGCAGTAATATAAGATGCAGTATTTTAATTTAAATCGGGATTTTTATTCTTAGTTGTTACGAAAATGTACGCACGTTTGAAAATTTCGTTTATATGTTTTTCCCCTAGTCCAGGGATGGGCAAACTACAGCCCGCGGGCCAAATCCGGCCCGCCAGAAGGTTTCATCCGGCCCGCGGATAGAATTTTAATTTGCTGGTCCGACGGAAAATAAAAAAAGAAAATACCTATATATTTATATATTATATTTCCATATTAAGAATTATGAAGATGGCTTGAAAAAACTGCATTTTGAGTTCGAACGTAGAATTCAAGATTTGAGTGCCAATCAAACAGAATTGGATATTTTGACCATGCCTTTCAACGTAAATTGTGAAACAGTGAGGTCAGATTTGGAGCTTGAATTCATGGAGTTGCAATCTAACAATTATCTCAAGCAGTTGCTTCGAAATATGCCAGAGTTTTACAAATCATTATCGAAAGTAAGTTCCCCAAATTTAATATCTCACGCCCAGAAAATCAGTGCTAGGTTTCCTTCATCTTATATATGTGAACAAGTGATTCCAACTGTGAACCTTAGTAAGAAATCTTACAGAAGTAGATGAGCATTTAGCCTCGTTCCTTAGAATCAGTACAGCTCACTTCGAGCCTCAATATAAGAAACTTTTAAAAATGAAATCGCAATTTCATTCATCTCATTAACATATTTAAATTTTAATACTTCTATATTATTTTTAAAATTTTAGAAAAATTTATTTTGGCCCGCCAAACTTTTTTTTTTTTCGATTTTTGGCCCGCAACCGAAAAAGTTTGCCCATCCCAGCCCTAGTCACTTGAAAAACGTATAAACGGAGCTTCACTGTAAATGCTTCCTATTAACCGCAAATCAATTGTAGTAAGGCAAAGATACTAGAGATCTATCATACTAAGGACGAGTATCTTGGGCAAAAAACTTTTTAAGGGATTCTAAAGCATCATCTGGAGGTAACCGTCCAGAACTCCAGACCGTTAGACCGATGGCCGTAAGGCAGGTCCGAGCCCGGGACCTTTACACTTCAATCATGTCAGTATCTTTATCCCTTCGGCCATGGTAGGGCCCAGCTGCAAATGAATTAAAGGGTGTTAACAGATACAGGGTGTCCCATAATGGTTTAGGCAAACTTTAAGGGGAAGTAGGACACACGATGAGAAATCAGAAAACACCAAATGAAAGAGAAAAATTTGCAATTGAGGAGATACTCGCGCATATTTCTATGCATTTTGTTTGGTGTTTTAATTTAATTTATTTTCTTTTATTTGTTTTATTTTATTTGTTTATTTTTAATTAATATATTTTTATTTTATTTTATTTTACTTTATTTAATTATTTCATTACTTATTTATTTATTTATTTATTTATTTATTTTGCTACCTTAGTACCACGTTCTTCGCACGAGGAAAATAGTTTATATCTCTCTATTCTTAAAAAAAGTAAGGGCCGCTGTGAAAAGCTTCTCGGCGTATTTCCTCCTAAACCGTGGGGATTTGAGTTTCGACTAAGGTGCGCACAGATTCGAAAAATTCCGAGGAACCTGCTAAGCTGATTTAAATTTCGAAAATCGAATTATTTTAGAAGATATTAATAAAAAAATAAAAAAACAAAATGGTTGCCAGATTTGGCATAAAATCATTCATTCCTTTGCAACAAAGCATTACCAAGTATCTAGAATCGCGTGAAATTGACAAACATGAGTTAGAATGACGCCTATTTTACGCCAAAATAAAAACTATATGAAATAAGTAACTCAAAATGTGTTACACAAAGTTGACAATTTTCAAAAAGTAAGTTCGCTTAGACAACAGGAGTTTAGAATGAGTGATTATTCATTTTTCCCAAACAGAATAACTAATATCTTGAAAATGAAAAATAATTAAAATGCAGATTATTTTAAAGCCGGTTCTCGTCCAGCTGGTTTATTTGCTACCAGTAGAAATATTGGGCGGCGTTCACTATGCCATTATAGCAGTTATAGTACACTTTGGATATTTGCTAGCGCGACGAGATGGTATAATTCGTGGTGTTAAGTACGCCAATCTGCAAACGAATATGTAAATGAAAATATGGATAACGGTTTTCCGGTAACCTTAAATGAACAGTAAATATAGGTTGTGAGCATGTGTCAATCGCCCAATAATGAAAAGTCGCCATGGGTGGCAGGCCATTCTATCTGTTCCGTAACTTTTATTAACTTTACATGTACTCAAGTCGCCAAATAATGAAAAATCACCATGGGTAGCCAATTCGCAAGGTATCCAATAGGTTTTACATTATTAAAAATACAGCTGAAACATATGTTCTGATTTTATTACGCTTTAGCTCCTAATTAATATAACTTTTGAATGGCAACATTAAATATCATTGTGTTTCTGAGGAATGCAAATAATTTTTCCAGAGATTATAAGCGGAGTCCGCAATCCAGGCGGAGTGTAGCTCAGCACCCGTACAACACGGATTTCCATAACAAAATATCTACCGTGTTATGAGGGGTAGGGGGTCTACTGTAGTGTGAAGTTTAAATTTTTATGTACCAATGAAGATGCAAGAACCAAGCAATGTGATGCTTAGCTCAGTAACATTCTATCTGATCCAATCTTCGGGTTTTGTCTGTTGAAATTATGTCTTTTTTACGAATAAGCCTGATTAGGGGACGAATCCCTCATACGAAAAGCGAGCGTAGCGAGTCTGGGGGCCTTGGCCCCTAGTTTTTTTTTAAAAAGTAAGAACAACTTTTTAAAGATTTTTTGAAGAACTTTTTATACAGAAATTATCATGATTATATGAAAATTATCATGAAGAGCGTTGGCCAACAAATACAAAAAGATAAAATAAATAATGTTGACTTAAATAGCTCTATTTTTTATTTTGTAGTTGCATGTACTATTTGAGTAAGGATATCTACTTATTTAACAGTCTTACATGTCACTCCTTATGGTGCTTGAGACTAAAACTTCAAAAGCAATCAAAGTATCAAAAATACCTTTGCAACGTTGCATTTTCTACATACCAAACGGTTTATCTCATACTTTCAATGGATTTAGTAGGACTTTTCTATGTAATACAATTCCAAAGAATGGTGTTTCAATAAAAATCTTTTACATTTGTTGCAAAAGATTTGCGATTTTTCTTTCATTGTATGTGTTGGGGGGGGGGGGGATTCTTGTTTTTGGTTTCGGCTCTTCTTAAGATATCCTTCAAACTTTAAGCATCTCCCTAAAATTACATTCCCAAACTTTTCATCTAAGCCCATCTTAAATGCAACATTTTATGACAGCTGTCACTTGTGCATGAGTACCTTGAGGTACACTATAACCTACCCCCTCATCTCTATGAAAAGGCATTTCCTGACATTCGTTTGAATCAGGGAAACAAACATGGATTTTCCTCGAATGCTAAAGTGAATTTTGCATAGATTTACGAAAGAGAATGCTTATCTAAAAGTTCAATTTACGACGCGCCATCACTCAAAATGCAATTTTTAAATCTTCATGCATTTATATCGAAATGTTCTTTTAAATGTATTGAGATTTTTAAAAATTTCTTTTCATTGCAGTTGAAACCTCAGTTGTTGTCATTCGTCTCAGTTATGCTATTGTGATCGCATTTGCGTATTTATAATCTACTACCTGAAGTACCCGTCGTTGACGAGTTAGTACTGAATGCAAATTTCCCAAAAAGCAAGAACTTTCGTCAGCATTGTAGGAGTACACAGAATGGATGTAGTATGTTGCCAAAGTAAGGAAAGCGAAGTTATAATTTTAATGTATTGTTAAAATATTACAGGTTAGAGAGTCACTAAGTAATATCATTTCATTCGCTTTAGTCGTAATTGTGTGATGCGCGAACGAATATTGACGCATATGGAAATAATTTTCGCAAAATCTAATCAATATTTTTGAAAAATTGGAACCTCAGAATTTAAGTTGAGTGACAACCTATCATGTCACCCAATTTCGTTTCTTTCCCTGCAGTCTTTATTTCGTGATGCTGGAACAAAATTTCAGTATTTTAAAACGATTTTCAGAAAATCTCAAAATGTAATAAAAATATTTTAAAAATCCAAAGCCTATAAATTAAGATTAGCAACTACCTATCCTATCACCAAATTTCGTATCATTCGTATTAGTTATTACGTGATGCTTGAAGAAATATAAATGTATTTTGAGAGAATTTTCACAAAATCTCAAAATCTAATAAAAATGTTTGAAAAATTGGACACCTATAGTTTATATTGAGCAACCATCTATCATGTGACCCAATTTCATATTATTCACTTTAGTCGTTATTACGTAATGCGTGAACAAAGAGTCACTCAATTTTAAACGATTTTCGCAGAATCTCGAAATCTGATGAATTTTTTTTAATACGATTCGATTTTTTTTTTGCTTATAGTTTAAGGTACGATCGATTTTTTTTTTGCTTATAGTTTAAGGTTAGTGATCACTTATCATTCCTCCAAATATCATTTTTCACCTTTGCAGTTATTACGTGATGTGCGAACACAAATTTACGCAGTTTGAAAGGATTTTCGCAAAATGGCAAAATCCAATCAAGATTTTGTAAAAATTCGACGCCTGTGTTTTAAGTTGAGTGACCACCTATCATGACGCCCAATTTCATATCATTCGCTTCAGTCGTTTTTACGTGATTCTTGAACAAAAAAAGCGTCACGGACAGAATCACAGAAGGACAGGACAGAATGACAGAACGACAGACAGGCAAACTTTTTTTGAGTGTCGCACCGGATTCCCAGGTGCTTGAAACGGATCGAAATTGCAAAATTTTTAATTTCAAAGAAATGTACAGACAAAAGTCTAATTTTATTTATATTGATAAGCCATAATCTACACTCATGTTCATAAATTAAGGATAATTCAGAATCACACAGAAATTGATCTCTAAAATAAAAATTTCACCTGTGGAATGATCACACACATCTTGAAGAAGAATATGCAAATTACAGGAAACCACCAGATGGCGTGGATGGTACGTCACAATGACGAGAGTGTAAGAGAGGGGTATATAAGGAATGGTGGCAAAGAAGTAAAATTGCTCACAAGCGCTGTGAAAGCTTTTCAGTGCAAAAACCGCATAGTTATGGCACAAAGGAGGCATTTGGATGATGTTTTACGTGGCAGAATTATCGGACGACTGGAATGTGGACGTACTCAGCTGGAAGTATCCGAGGAACTTGGAATCGCCCAGAGTGTCATCTCCAGGCTTTGGCAACGATTCCAAGAGGATGGTAATGTGAATAGACGTTACAGCACAGGTCGCCCCCGAGTTACAACGCCGAATGAGGACCGCTATTTGGCAGTTACTGCCAAAAGAAACAGACGGAGTACAGCATCAGACCTGTCTCGTCAGCTCTCTTCAGCTACCGGTACGACAGTTTCAAGGCAGACCGTGTACAGACGCTTAGGGCACATTGGTCTATATGCTCGTAGGCCTGTCAGATGTGTTCCACTTACCGCAACTCACTGTCGCCTGCGATTAACCTGGAGTAGAGAGCATGCATTGTGGACACCGCAACAGTGGTCTTGTGTGATGTTTTCCGACGAGTCCAGGTTTAGTTTGGAGTCTGATTCTCGCCGGACATTCATCTGGAGAGCGCCAGGTACCCGTTACCCGTCAACCCCCTCCCACCTGTCTACCGGAAAATCGGAGTGCATTGCTTGATGAGTGGTGTAATATTCCCCAAGATCAGATGGATCATTTGATACTCAGCATGCCTAGGCGTTATCAGGCCTGTATTGCATTGTCCGGGAGACATACTCCGTATTAACCATCCTACTAACCATGTTATACTGTGTTTTGTAAATAAGTTCTTTTTTGAAATTTGGTCAAGGGAGTAAAACTTGCAATTTTTATTAATTATGTCAAACATATAGCATCTTTTTTGCTCTTTACTTTTTGTTTAATAAATAGACTTTACAAATAAGTCAAACTTGTTTTGCTTCTTTCTCTTTCTTTGCCTGAACTTCATTATCCTTAATTTATGGTCATGAGTGTATATAGAGTGACTGCTAATTCATGATACACACTTCAGGTCTGGTGCAGGACATTGTAACAATCACATTTTATATAGGAATGTCTGGTCAAAAGTGAAGCGACGAAGCACAAACACAGGAAAGGACAAATGATAAGGAAAGTGTTTTATTTTTATAACGGCGTTTACAAGTGGGAATTAATTAAATGTTCAAAATTGCATCCACCTGCGTTGATACATGTTTGACGGCGTCGGTGCAGCGATGGACGAGCACTTTCAAAGGTACTAGGAATTTCACGTACACGTGCAGCAGCTACGGATTCTCGAGCAACGAGATCTTCATCTTAGTCTACTGGAGTGGCATAAACGTCATTCTTCAAATGTCCCCATAAAAAGAAATCGAGGGGCGTCCAATCGGAAGACCGGGGTGGCCATGAGATAGATCCACCACGTCCAATCCATCGCATACCAAATGTCGCATTCAAGCACTGACGAACATCTAGGATAAAGTGGGCTGGCGCCCCATCATGCTGAAACCACATGCGTTTTGTAATGGTGAATGAACGAAAACTGAAATGAGAATGGTCTCTCATCCCCAGATCAACGCCGTCTGGCCATCTACCGGCAACGGAAGCAACTAATCACTGCGTTTCTCCTACGTCTCCTGCATTTCTTCTTTGCTGTATTTGTGCTTCGACGCTTCCCTTTTGACCATACATTCCTATACAAAATGTGATTGTTTCTATGCCCTGTACCAGCCCTCAAAGTTTGTACCATGAATTAGCAGTCATCCTATATATATATAATGTTCAAGCGGGTACTTTCACTGTAAGTTTTGCTTTCCTGTCATACTTGCCACGCGTGCTCTGGAGCTATGTTTTATTTCTTTAGTTAATCGCCAGACACCAAGTCCTGGATTCTGTGTTCTTTTTAGTGTATACGTGTCCCCACGTCTTTGTAACCCCGGATGCAGGTCATGTTAATAAATGTATGTAATTCGATTAGAGATAAGAGAGAGGCGGAGTTATGTCTCAGCAACCCAAGTGGTGTGGTGAACGTAAATATGCCCGCACCTCGAAAATCGAGACACTTCTGCCACTAGAACTGCTTAACGAGTCCACGCAGATTTTCGTACCTGTCTCCCCTCCCCTCTTCTCAACTCTATATTGTAACTTAAAGATAATGCTCAATAAACCGTTTTACCTGCCTTAACTCTGGAACTTACTGGAATATCTGACGTCTCATGTATATATATATATATATATGTAATGTATAAAAAGGTAATTTGGGTATTGTTCAAGGGTACTTTCACTGTAAGTTTTACTTTCCTGTCATACTGGCCACGCGCGCTCTGGAGCTATGTTATATTTATTTTGTTATTTGTCAAACATCAGGCCGTCAATTCTGAGTTCTTTAGATGTACACGTGTCCCCACGCCCTTGTAGCCCCGGATGCGGGTCATGTTAGTAAATGTGTGTGGTTCGATCATAGATAAGGAGAGAGGCGGAGTTCTGTCTTCGCAAACCACGTGGTGTGGTAAGCGTAAATACTCCCGCACATCGAAAATCGTCAGACTTCTGCCACTGGAACTGCTTAATGAGTCCACGCTGATTCTTGTCCCCGTCTCCCCTCCCTTCTTCTCATTCTAAATTGTAACTTAAATGCAATGTTCAATAAACCATAATACCTGCCTTAACTCTGAAGCTTACTTGAAATATCTGACGTCTCATATATATATATATAATACCAAATCAAAAATCTATTAGAATTCCCAGCTTATTTTAAAAAAGTATTTTCAAATTTCTTCATATGCACTTTATTTAAAGAGCGAAGAAATCGTGAGCGATCTAAAAGCGCAAACTTGCAATTTAATAGACATTCCCTCGTAATTTTGTTGACGAAGAAAAAAACATATAAAAATAACATTTTTCACAATCTTTTATTACATTTACGTTATTCGACTTAAAAGAACACCATTTCAACGAAAAACATGCTTGGGAATTTTGCATAGTAGGCATTAGAGGATTAGAATGAGTTATGAAAAAAAAAAAATAAAAAATGCCGCACCAAACAAGAATGCCAGACATTTCTTCAAAGAAAACAGAACTTTTACACATACTGAACGGTTTCACAGAAATAATAAGAACTGGAAACACTTCCTGGAATTGCATAAATCATATTCACTAAAAGAGCTTTTCAAAAATTCTACCTTCTTAAATAAAGAATCAGGTGTCACTCGGAATTTATGCCGCATTAGCTGTCCAGTCGCATTTGGAGAGCTATAGCTAACTAAAGTAAAAGCGCACAAGTCAGGAGGCGTCACATCATGTCCATTTCTCTTGTATTTTCGAATATGAGACGCTTTTTTTTTAATTGGTTAGTTGTGAAAGCGAACGCTATTCATATTTGTGGCGTGTATGGAAAATTGCTTTTCACGTTTCTGGATTCCGAGAGAGGGTTTGATTGAGGAAGACTTCGCCCGGAGACAGATATTAAAATGGAGCTTCTTCTAAATTGTCTTTCGGCGTGGAACGTTTCTATAATTTTACTTTTCTTTTAATAATTTTTTTTTTTCTTTTCTTTTCTTTTTTGTCTCTCTCTTCTTTCAGATTGAAGGAGATGCCATGCAGCGATAAGGTGGTGAACGATGGTGAGCTAGCTGTAATCGATGGGAGATGGTGATCTGTGATTGATTAAAAGTACTCAAAGGCTTCGGCATGTTTGTTATATTAAAACAAGAACGAAAAATCATGCAAAAAGCATTGATTATTAAACACTTTATTTTTTTTTAAAATGTTGTTATTGTTTCTTTTTGTTGTTGTTTTTCTCTTTTTCTGTTGTTGTTGTTTTTGTTTTTTAACGGGCGGTAAATTTCCGATTAGGCATTGTCCACTACAACTGCCCGATGCTATTGAGGTCATTTCATTATGGGGCCACCCAGTGGGCAGCGGGCGTTACCTCCTATAAAGGGACGGACAAGTTATTGTTGTTGTTGTTACTCTTCTTTTTCTTTTCTTTTTCTTTTTTTTAATCAGAATTTCTTTTCTTTCTTTTGCATGAAATTTTCGCCCTCATGTTCGCTTCCTATTCAAAATGTATTGTTCCGTTTTATGTCTTTTCCAAATAACTGTACATTGAGATGCACTTGAAAAAATTTTGCACTGCATTACTGTGGATGGAGCCTAAGTCCTCAGAGAGCAATAGTAGCTCCAAGCCAAGAACGCGAGCTGCTCTCAAGAGGTTGTATCTTGTATCTTGTAGTTGTTATTAATCTCTGATCCTTTGTTATATAATATCTGTTGTTATTAACCCTTTAACGCGCAGCGTTCCCGCTCTTCGAGCACCCAACTCTGACGTTTTGACTGTTGCCAGTCACGAAGAATAGATTGGATTTCTATAAAAAATAGTGGCGGGTGACATAGCTCCACGAGAATCCTTTACTTTTTAGGACGTCATTTCCCGTAAAAAAAATGGTCACGATTCTTTTTAACAGCACTGACATCTGCTGTAAAAGGGAAGAATGCGAGGACAGCTGGATAGATAGCCCAATGCAAGAAAAAAGGGCAGCCGTTGCCCTTTTTTTCAGCATTGGGAAAGGGTTGCGCCTCAAACGGTTAGAAGTGTCTTGACTGCTTTCCTGTATGGATGATAACAACTTTTGACTACACGCTTAATTCAAACGAGCGAAATTCGATCACTCGGAGCGACCAGTTTTGCTCCATTCCGTACTTGAAAGGTCACTTCTCCTTTAGGAGCGTTTTTTCAATCACTGAGCGGAGCGAAATATTCCGAGGGAACGTTATCATTATTTTGGTAAACAGGAAGCGGGAAAAAGAGTAGGTAAAGAGCATTTTTGCGTTAATTCTCTGGGTTTCCGTGCAAAAAGGTCCAAATTTTCCTTTCACTCCCTCTTTGATAGTTTTTTTTTTTTTTCGCTGTTTTGAATGAATCGTGTACTGAAACAGGAATTGAGAACGAGACTTTTATTCGAAAAATTATTTGAAAAAAAAAAACGAATACTTGTCGTTTTTAAGTGTAGCAGGTTTTTAAAAAATAATTATGAGTCTGCCCTTTAATTGGAGATGTGAGATTTATGTCTGGTGTGAAGAGGTTAGGAGAAGATGAGACAGGACAAATTTTGATAGCACGGAACACATGTTGAGGAATTTCTTTTAACCGTTTAAGGCGCAGTGATCCCGCTCTGGGAACACCAAACTCTGACGTTTTGACTGCTGCCAGTCACGAAGAATAGATTTGATTTCTATAAAAATAGTTGCGGGTGACACAGCTCCACGAGAATTCTTTACTTTTTAGCACGTCATTTCCCGTAAAAAAATGGTCACGATTATTTTTAACAGCACTGACATCTGCTGTAAAATGGAAGAATGCGAAGAACAGCTGGATAGATTGCACAATGCTGAAAAAAGGGCAGCCGTTGCCATCGCTCGACTTAACTACCATACTCGACTTAACTACCAAGATGGCGGACGATCGAAACTTTCATCGCGTTCCACAGATCTAGAGACCCTTTTTTGACGACAGCTGGCTATGCCGGCACAGCCAGCTGCTGTCAAAAAAGGGGTCTCTAGATCTGTGGCACGCGATGAAAGTTTCGATCGTCCGTCATCTTGCTGGTAGTTAAGTCGAGCGATGGCAACGGCTGCCCTTTTTTCAGCATTGGGAAAGGGTTGCGCCTAAAGGGTTAAAATACAATTGTGTGCTTTATAATAATGCAATCTAAGTTAAGAAAAAACAATACAGTGGACTCGGGACTACAACGTGATTCAACCTGCGCGAGTTTTTCACAACATAGCTAAGAGCTATAGCAGCACGAGATTTTTCAGCTATAGTAAGAAGCGCGGGGTAAAATTGTTATTCTGTGCACTACAGTAGAGTTGTAATTATCACAGTACTCTGACATACTTTATAATAATTATTATTATTGCAGTACAGTACAATAATAATTATTACTGTACAGTACAGTATTGTTATTAAGGTGCTCCACTTTATTATTATTACTGCGAACTGTACGTACAGAACTGTACTTCGTCTCTCTCTCCCCCTCTTCTACTTATCACAAATTTTGTGCATTTACAGTACTGTACAGTATTATGTTGATTTACATTATTTTTGTAATACGTTGCTTATTCATTACTTCATATGAAAAAATGGTAATACATAACACTTAGTCGTTTAAAAGGGGTATTGAAACACATGCCTCGGTTAATTCATGACTCCACTGTAAACTATATTTTTAATTTTGTGTATCCTTTGGACGGAGCAGAACACAATGCATAGTTACACTTCGACGTTACTATTACCTATCATTTTTTTACTAATTTATCATTATTTTTATTTTTTTTAATTTTGCAGTAAGTGACGCTTGCTTTGCCCCCAGGCAACCTAACCAGCGATCATTGAAACATCGTTTCAAAACATGAAAAAGTACAAAAAGAATGAAAAGTACAAAAAGTACAAAATATGGAAAAAGTACAAAATAAAAATGAAAAAGTACAAAATATGGTAAAAGAATACTTATACAAATTACAAGACAATTAAACACTTAGAGAGCTTACTAAGCCAAAGGAATTCTACTGTATTTTCAGGATTCCTGTGCAATGTAAGGGGTCTTGTACCCTTTAAAAATGATGAAAATCGAAAAAAGTTAATTTTATGTATACGATCCGTATTTAAAAATATAATTTATGAACATGTAAGAAATTTTGTATATCAGTACAATGGCCTTTTCTGTTAAAATTGATGTCTCCAAAAGTTTTCTGAGTAAATTACGAATAATTAATTTATTCACTGATTAAAAGCAACTATTTTTCATATTTCATTCACTCCGCGCATCCTAACACACATAAAAACCATTTTACGAACTCAATATTTTTTCTATATGCACTCTGATAATACATAACTAAAATGACCTATTATTATGTAGATGTTATATATCTGTCAACAGAAAAATAACAATTATTTTTTGCTAATTAACTAATTGAATCAATTGTAAATTTAAAAAATATACAATGTCGGGTATAAAAATAGCTCATTTTAATTATTCATTATCAGAATGTATGTAGAAAAAATATTGTATCTGTAAAATGATTTTTACCTGTGTTAGGCTGTGCGCAGGTGAACCAAATGCATATAATGGTTGCTTTTATTCTGTTGATTAATTTAAATTTCGTAATAAACCTGGAAAACTTAAGACATTAATGTAAACAGAGTAGGCCATTATAGTGATATGCAAAATTTCTTACTTGTAGATAAACTATTTATGTAAATATGGTATCATATACACGAAAGCACTTTTTTTTTCATCACTTGTAAAGGGTTAGAAAATCCCTTAACGTTTGAGATATTATGGAAAACTTTATTTTTGTGCGAGAATAAATAAAAATATATTGTTTTATTATTATTATTATTATTATTATTATTGAACAATTTTTACTGAAAAATAGTCAAGTGCTGTCACTTATTTCTTTGAAAAATTTCAAGTAAAATTTCAATTCATGCTGAAGAAGAAAACTAGATTTTTTTTTTAATTAAACAGCATGCATATTCGACTTCAGCGTGTAAACCAAAAAAAAAAAAAAAAATTGACGCTTCATGGATAATAAAGCATAACACATAACAGGGTTTTTCTACTTTATGAAAGCAAACATATATTAAAAAGAAGATGCACCCCCATTTGATGAATATTTCATGATATTGAAGGAAAGCGATGTAAAAAGTATTACAATTTCCTAATAAAATGAACATCGGCAATCTGTTTTTATGGAAGAAAAACGTCTCGAGTTAAAAAAAAATATTCATTTTGCAAAATTACTTCCGGGTTTTAAACGAAGATTGAATATTTGTTCATCTTAAGTGCTTGGGACTGATTTCTTAGAAATTCAATTTAGAACATGCATATAGATATAAAACTTCTTGAACTATCCACTAGCAATATTTAGAATATTCTGGAAATAGGAAAGAAGGTGATTTTTCTCTTGAATCGTGCAAGAACATATTTTGTTCTTTCATCAAAACAAAGCTATAGATTTAGTCAGGGCTTAACCCTTTGAGGCACAACCCTTTCCCAATGCTGAAAAAAGGGCAGCCGTTGCCATCGCTCGACTTAACTACCAGCAAGATGGCGGACGATCGAAACGTTCATCGCGTGCCACAGATCTAGAGACCCTTTTTTCACGCAGCTGGCTGTGTGGCACAGCCAGCTGCGTGGCACAGCCGTGGCATAGCTGTGTGGCACAGCCAGCTGTCTTCAGAAAAGGGTCGCTAGATCTGTGGCACGCGATGAACGTTTCGATCGTCCGCCATGTTGCTGTTAGTTAAGTCGAGCTGTGTGGCACAGCCAGCTGTCGTCGGAAAAGAGTCGCTAGATCTGTGGCACGCGATGAACGTTTCGATCGTCCGCCATCTTGCTGGTCGTTAAGTCGAGCGATGGCAACGGCTGCCCTTTTTTCATCCTTGGGCCATCTATCCAGCTGTTCTCGCATTCTTCCACTTTTCAGCAGATGTTTGTGCTGTTAAAAAAATCGTGACCATTTTTTTCCGGGAAAGGACGTGCTCAAAAGTAAAGGACTCTCGTGGAGCTATGTCTCCCGCAACAATTTTTATAGAAATAAAATCTATTCTTCGTGGCTGGCAACAGTCCCAACGTCAGAGTTTGGTGTTCCCAGAGCGGGAACACTGCTCATTAAAGGGTTAATTTCTAGCGCCAAAAAAAAAAGTGCCGGAGTCCTTATATTGTCATGTTCATACTCAGTGCCTAGTTTAATCCCCCGCGATCCCTGCAATAGGGGAGTCAGTAGTACTTTCTATTAAAACAGTGGTCATTCGAAGATTTTTCCCATGTAATAGTATTGGACATATTTTTGTTATTTCGCAGAACAGTGAAAGGAAAGGAAATAGTTTGAAATTAGCATTAGGAAATCTAAAAAATACACAGTAGAACACTAGAGATGTGCCAAAACCTTAAATGTTAGATACGGATCTGAAAACGGATAAGTTGTTTTTATATCCGCGGATACGGATATGAAAACGGTTGATCTGTTTTTTTTTTTTTATATCCGCTGATACAGATATGAAAATGTATCATTAGTTGTCATATCCGCTTTCTTTTTGCTTGGATTCTGAAGAATACACCCTCTTGAACTGATAGAATCATGTACGATGTGTAAAATAATCTGCCGTAATGATAACTTTCAGATCCTGTGTAATTCGTGAATTGAAAAAAGAATAATGTATCGGGATTGAAATCACACATTTTTAATAATCCTAACAGAGTTTCGTAAGCATTAAATTACCAAAACGCTACTGCCAAACCAAGTAGTTTTTCAAACCTTCAGAACATTTTGCTGTCTTGTTAAGGCAGTAGTTCGAAAAAACTGTGTAGTTTTGGTAAATAAATACGATTAACTATGTCATACACTTGAAAATTTTTAGGATGTTTCTTCACAAGCTGTATTATATATTGTAGTGAACGATAAAAAAACACCGGTTAAAAAAATTTTAGAAAAAAATTGTATTGTAACATAATGGTGTTCTTGTACTGTAACATTAAAAATCATGAATATTTATGCGTAAATACCATAAGCTAACACAGGAGGGTTAAGCCCTGTTTAGAAATATATTAGCTCTCAAATATTTTAACTTATATTAAAATGACGCTTTCTATAGCAAGAATAAGAGATTGAGTCCTTTAGTGTTTGGAAGTAGATGAAGCCACCAGGTAGAAATATTGGAAAAGCTTACCAAATGACGCCAATAGTAAATACATGCTAATAGCTTTAAATTGCTAATACTAATTTAAACATGAGACTTTTTTTACTAAAGAAGGTTCTCTTAAAATTAATTACTAAGTCTGAAACAATAAAATTTATGTTTAATTATAAAAAATTATATAATAGAATACTTTGATCTTTTTCATTTCTTTGACTTATCCTGAAAAACAATTAAATGATCCATGGAAGATCCGTTGAAAAACCACGGATACGGATAATTATTTTAGCTGTGACGGATACGGATACGGATAACTTTTTAAGCTCGGACGGATCCGGATATGGATAATGTCTTTTCTCTCAGGATACGGGTATGGATATACGGATACGGATATGGATACGGGTCTTTTTTTCTTGGAAATATCCGCAGATACGGATATCCGGTACACCTCTATAGAAGACCCAAAATCTGTTAGTCTCAGGATCCTCAGACCAACTCGAGGTGAGACGCGCTCAGATTGTTCTATGCGCTATAATCATTTTTTGTGGGAAGTGGGGGCTGGGAATTTTGAGTTAATAGACTGGTGGCACTATTCATGAGTTTAACTGGTTTTGCCTAGTATGTAAAAATTCACTCAAATAAAAAGAAGTAAAGAAACTGAGCTCCTATGCAAATTAAGCTCTGGATTTAGTTGGCTAAGAAAGAATAGCATGCGAGTTGAATGTTCTGATTGAGTTGTATTGTATTAGTTTATTGTATTAATAGACATTGTCAGAAATTTCAACTACTCTATAATAGTCCAGTCATTTGGTAGTTTTACCTGGAAAGTTTTCCGGGAGTTTTGAAAATGGGCAATTTTATAGATTTCGAATTTCAACTTTGCCCCCTCGTATCTTTGCCGCTCGAGCCGCCATATTCGAAAAACGGCGTCCAAAAGCAGTTTTTTTTTTGGCAATATCTCCTTCCCGACTCATTTCAAGAAAAAAAAGAATTATAAAAAAGGAAACTAGAGAAAATTTCCTACAATTTAAGTAATTACCTTTTTTTCGTAAAATCAATAGTTTTGGCGTACGAGCGCCGCAAAGTGTAGTTCCGTATGCGTTTTGGCCAAACAACACATTTCCACACCACCTTGTAAAGTAGAGTGAGTGGCGTTTTTGTTTTTTTTTTTTTTCTTTAGCAGAACATTTTTGGAGAATCGAAAACTGAATTTTTCTGAAACATCCAAAAAGTAGGAAAATCAGACAAAAGTCTGAAGAATCTCATCCTTATTACACTACATAATGAGTTACAGTTAATCATTACATGTGATGGGATCCATTGGAGTTATGATCTATTTCCTTATTTCACTACATAATTAGTTACAGTTAAAAACTTGCCTTTTGCCGTAAAAATTCAAATTTTCCATCTCAAATCAGTAAAATGCTGTTGTGCGTGAGTAAATTGGGCAGAAATTTTAAATAGTTTTACTTTATGAGAGTTCAATTGTGATGGCGTCATTCTTGAAGGCCTACTGATGACGGTAAAGTTTGGGGAGGACGTACCAGTTGTTAGCCTTTCTATATCTAGCAGGTGTTGGTTATATGCACGAATTGCAAATGTACCTGCGATAACTCGCAAGTTCCATTACAAGATAGTGATGGAGAGGAAGAATCGGAGATTATTTTCAAGCAAACGTATGATGAAATCCAGAACGAAGAAGATTGCGATGAAACTGATAATCTCATCGCGGCTGATGTGGAAGAAATTTCGGGCTGTGACATTTCGATCGGTACTAGGGACAATGAACTTGCAACACCTGGTCCAGAAAGAATAGCGAAGCGAAGGAGAATGCGCTGAATTTTGGATTAGTAAAATCAGGAATGGGCGAATTTTTTCGGTCGCGGGCCAAAAATCGAAAAAAAAAAAGTTTGGCGGGCCAAGATAAATTTTTCTAAAATTTTAAAAACAATATACAAGTATTATAATTTAAATATGTTAATGAGATGAATGAAATTGCTATTTCATTTTTAAAAGTTCCTTATATTGAGGTTCGAAGTGAGATGTACTCATTCTAAGGAACGAGGCTAAATGCTCATCTGCCAGCCTACTTCTGAAAGACTTTGGATCTTATTGGACAGCCGCAGTTTACTTCAACATCTTAGTGACTGGTCCTCTGCAGACGATGAAACCAGTGTATCTATCCTGCTCAAACTGAAGAAACTTTCTCAGAACCACGACATCCATCTCCAATGGATCCCATCACATGTAAACGTTAGTGGTAATGAGGTTGCAGATAGATTGGCCAAAGAAGGCAGTGAGGACGAAACGACCACCGATGTTTCACTTACTCACCAAGAAGTGTATTCAAATGAAAAATCTAAATTAAATTCAATTTGGCGTATTCCACCTGCGCACCAATGGTACACCGGAACATCCCCCGGCTCTCTTCTGGAATTTAAATGTGATCGTGGCTCCCAGACTGCAGTTGCTAGACTTAAAAGTGGCCACCTTAAGTGTCTTATCTTAAGTGTCTACCCCTTAAGCGTATCAACATGGCAAGAAAATCCAACCCACTTGCAAGAAATGCTGTGATCATCCAGCCTCTCCAGAGCACATACTGAGTAGCGTCGGACTTTCTAAGGAGGACTTAACATCTGCTCCCCTTTTAGTTATTGATTCTCTGTCGGTCAGCAATCTATTGGAGTTGATCTGACTTATGTCAGATCTTCTAAAGAGGATAAGCAACAACAACTTCTGAAAGAATTCTTTCTAAGGTTCATAGTTGAAAACACTTGTTCACATATATAAGATGAAGCAAACATAGCACTGATTTTCTGAGCGTGAGATATTAAGTTTGGGAAACGATAATGCTTTGTAAAACTCTAAATTGGGCATATTTAGAAACAGCTGCTTGAGATGATCGTTAGATTGCAACTCAATTAATTCAAGCTGCAAACCTGATCTAGCTGCTTCACAATTTACGTTCAAAGGCATGGTCAAAATATCCAATTCTGTCTGAATGGCACTGAAATATTAAAATCTGCGTTCGAACTCAAGCGTTCGAACGTATTTTCAAGCCATCTTCATAATTCTTAAGCTTCTCTTCATTTATTGAGAGTATTGAATTTAACCTCGAGGAATGAGACAAGTCGTTCTTAGCTAGCTACCCAGCAAACAGATTAGGTTTCAGTTTAAAAGCTTTGAGATGGGTCCAGATATCGTCGATAAATTGATTTTTCCCTTGCATCTTGACATTCAAGTTGCTCATATGACAAAGAAGATCTGTGAAAAATGCAAAGTCCGAATGCCATTCTGTATCTTCTTACATTTCGCACTCCGCAGAACACTGTCTCTCATGGAAGAACGACACAAGGTCGTCTTTCAGCTGACAAACTCGCTCAGAAACACATCCTGCAAAATTCTATCTGCGGGCCGTAGTTTGCCCATCCCTGAGTTAAATGGTCGTGGATTAGGCGTACTGGGTAGACCACGAAAAAAAAAAACGCCACTTACTCTGCCTCACAAGGTGGTGTGGAAATACTTTTTTTTGGCTAGAACGCATACTGAACTACAATTTGCGGCGCTCGTACGCCAAAAGTTTTGATTTTACGAAAAAATTGTGATTACCGTAAATGCCGGCGTATAACGCGCACCTATAATTTTAAACTTAATTTTTATGTATGTCCTCCGTATAACGCGCACCCTTTACTTTGCAATCACAGACTTTTACCTTATGGAATACAGAAAGTCTTTGGGATATGTTCAGATCGCATTTAACGGATAATACAAAGAAATTAATGAAAGAGTGTAACACAGACATGGCAGTTATTCCAGGCGGATTAACGCCATTAGTTCAACCTTTAGATGTGTGTATTAATAAACCATTCTGAGGAAATTTAAAACGATTTTGCAATACATAGATGTTTGAAGGAGGTAAAGCATTTAAGAAAGGAGGTGAAATGCGTCATGCCAGTCTAGAAATAGTGAGTGAGTGGATAATACAAGCATGGGATGAAATTAAACCCGACGTAATTAAAAAGTCATTTAAAAAATGCAGTATATCAAACAATCTAGATGGAACGCATGATAACTATTTATTTATGATCAGGGTACAGTGATAGTGAAGATGAAACTGAATTGGATCATGTGCCTGAAAATATAACGGAAGATGAATAGGATGACCTTTTTATGCTGTCCGATAATGAAAATGGAAGTTCATAAGGTATGTCATTTCTTTTAAATAAATAACATTCAGGTACTTGTAGAAATGTCATTTTTTTAAGCACATCCGGCATAACCGGCGTATAACGCGCACCCTTAAATTTCGACCTTATTTTTTGTATTAAAAGTGCGCGTTGTACGCCGGAATTTACGGTACATAAATTGTAGGAAATTTTCTCTAGTTTCCATTTTTGTAATTGTTTTTTTTTTTCGTGAAATGAGTGAAAAAGGTTATATTGCCAAAAAACTGCTTTTGGGCGCCATTTTTCGAATATAGCTGCGCGAGCGGCAAAGATACGAGGGGGCAAAGTTGAAATTCGGAAAGAGCACATCGAAATCTATAAAATTGCCCATTTTCAAAACTCCCGGAAAACTTTCCAGGTAACCCCTTTATTTGACCAAATGACTGGACTATAACTAAAAAAAAAAACTATAACTCTTTAAGTAAGCCCTAAAATAATGGTCAATAGGTCGGGTATTCCCAGCAAATCGGGAGCTGGTAATTTTTGGACATCTGTCGATATTGAGAATAGGCATAGAACAAGCGAATTCGCAAAGATTGCAAAATACAACTTGAAACGAATTTCTCTCGTCATGGCATTTGCGGAATTCTACTAGACTGCTTGGGAAAAAAAATAGTTAAAAAAGTCATCACCAGATGGGCTTTTATAACGTTTTAGTGCGAATGAAACAGACAAATAGACATTCTTAAACTAAGAAAACAATGAAAAGGTTGTGAAACTGTGTTTTTACGCCTCTGCGCGGTGGTAAAATTTACATATCAACAACTACACTTTTTCAAAACACCATCTGGGGCTGATTTTTTGAATTATTTTTTATACACGCAGCCATTGCTTCGTTCAGATTTCCTGCAAATTTGGTAGCATTCTGGTTAGTAGCTTTCTCAATACACCACTTTCAATAAGGAAACTTTAATTATGGACACCCTGCGTATACAGACTTACGCTAACGATGCGTCCCAAGACACTTCGAGTTAAGTGAAAATTTCGCGTTGTGAAATAAAGTACATGTGCAAATTTTTTAAACAACACAGTTACTTTAGACACATATAAATACATCTCAAAGTGTTTTTAAACCTTTCTGTCGCTATACATATTACCATTTCCCCAATGAAGTAATGAATAAAACCGGGTTTAAACGGGGCCATCGCTAAGCAACGGGCCTGCTTATGAGTTGCCATCTCTAAAAATGAGTTTATCATTGAGGCCTGTTTTCCCCAGTCACAGTATTCTATTTTATTATTCTAAGTATTATAAATGTTATATTATTTTATTATTTTAAAACAATTTTTTTATACTTTTGTCGTACTAAAGAACTTTAGATGTAGGTAATCGTTTTGTGAATCTTGCGCCATTTTCTTTCATGAAAATTTATCCTAAAATTCGAACATTTTGCTCTGAATGTAAAGGTAAGTGAAATTGTATTTAGAAATATATGAATATGTATTTAGAAATCTATGAATAATTAGAATATAATGTATTTAGAAATTCTAAAAATATGTATGTAAATCATGTTTAGTGAATAATTACTCATGTGTTATTTATAAATAAATTATTTTAATCAGAAATCGTATTACTTGAGTAGTTTTTATTCTTGTAAATAAGCATGACGTTGTGATACTATTTAGACAATTTAATTTTGCCAGTTGAAAATGTTATTTATCAGTTATATATGTCTTGATTATGTGATTAAGACTTACATCTGTTACGGTGCAGAAATACAGTAAATTATAAATTTATTGATTTTTGCCCGTTTATACAGAAACTTCAAATGTAGTTAATATTTTGTACAAGCGCTCATTATGCTTGCTCAGTTCCTAAGTTCGATTGAGAAAGCGACAAAAGAATAATATATACTACATGAAATGTCTTTATTAAAGAATAATTAATTTAGGGATCGCACTATAGAGCGTATTTTATCAATTTTTTCCTATATACAGGATATCCCGAAAACAATGAAATGCGCTTTAATACATCATTTATTAAAGATTAATCTTAAATTGTTTAAAATAACGTAGGAAATACGACTACGTTCATGAAATATTCATTATAAAAATGTCTTTCTCATTTGTGTATTTAGTTATTTTAAAGTATATTAAATATCCACTTGTGAAACTAAAATAAGCAATCGTGAATCATGAGAGTAAGCGCTACTTTGTTTTTCCTTCAAATTATATGCATCTATTTTCTTTATGTCAATATGTATCATAGCAAACAAATTAATCATGAGTTCGTACTTGAATGAGTAACACAATTACTACTTAAAACTACATTAAATAACGTTTGAAAGCACTGGGAAGCTTAAAAAATGCCTGATATATACGTGAAGACTCGAGTATCCGTAGGCCTCTTTGGATGGCTCATCAAAATACACGCGCAGGCCCGTTACTAATTGCGAAGGCTCCGGTTTAAAATGGAATGGTTCGTGTTCTACCGCCTTTCTGATGCTGCGAGGGATGAAATACGATTCGCTGATTGGCCCACTTCTTCAGCATCGTATCACGAAGACGATATTTAACGCTCACCCCCCAATTTAGATTTATGCTTCTCGCTGTTGGCAAAAAAATCTCCTGTTGTGGGCCAGGAGTTTGCATTAGCTCTGAGACACGTTATTCGTGAAAAATTCGTTTAACCCTTGATCTTCTAAATTAAGAATTGCCAAGAATATCTCCTTGAAATCTATTTGTTTTCACTTGTTATAGTTAGGCAATGAATGATATACTGATTAATGCAATAAAAAAGAAAATTAAGAAAAAATCAATAAGCATAAGCTATACGTTGCATGACTGGTTTTATAAACAGTGAACGAGCTTTTTTCAATAGAACCAACCCATCTGAAGGAGTCAAGTATTTGATTGACGCACTTTTAGAAAATCTGACCCTTTAATCATAAAACGGACGTCTGAAAATTCACTCATGCTCTTTTCTTGGGGAGGAAGAGGCTCGAGATGATTAAAAAGTGAGCGGAATGCTATCTATTTAAAACAATCTGCTGTAATCGAACCTGAAACCGTGATGTAAGCTGATTAAATAAGGTATTTGATAGTGATTTTTTAAAGGAAAGTTTACAATAAATAGATTTTTTTAAACAATTAATTTGACGGTACTTCTCTCACTAGGGAAGTACAATTCAGTAGATAAAGGATTATACGAATTTTTTACTACCGTCTGTAGATAAAGGGTTAAAATCCCATACGCATGAGATAGATCGCTTTCTAGGGCGAATTCATTAGTATAAATATTATCAGGATCCTAAGTAAAGTCAGTATTGCATATCGAAAAATGTCTCCGAACTTTAAGGGTATTTTCGTTTTAATTGGAGTACAGACGAAACAGGCAAACTAGTAACAAAAAACAGGTAAATTAGTAGCAAAAGTCTCATTTTTCTTTGGCAAGGTGAACACCTGCTACTAAAAAGGCGAGTTTTGCTAGTAATTTAAAGATAACGCAACTTGGTCGACAATTTTAAGTAAAAAACGTCTTTTCATACTATTTTCATGTTTTGGCTATTTGTACCTTACTTCAGGTGGCTCATTTGAAATCAGATTTCAGTTTTTTCTGGGTCTTTCATCAATTAGTCTAAGCTGTATTTTTTATCGCACTATAAAAATAAATGCACTGTATGCTGTGTTATATAACGCATGAAGTTTTTAAAAATTCATCATTTTATTCATTCCTTCTTAAATGAAGCTAAATGACGCACGTTTCTTTTTAACTACAAAAACATGCAAAATCGTGACTATTTCGGCAACTAAAATTTTAAAAATGGCTACTAAATTGACGACATTTTTATTTCGTTGAGGTTATTTGTGATACTATTTTTGGCTCCTGACATTGGTGGACACCCTGCATTGGTAAATATTCTGTAAGACTGTCTACGGTAAAAGATGCCTTGGGGGCATCTTAAACAGAATCCCATTTTCGAAAGTTCAGTAAAGACTCAATCTTTTTTCGTGATATTGAAACTTGGTATGTCAATAAAAAGCAAAAGACATATTTTTATTAATTTTGAAAGAAAAGTAGGTGTGTTAAAAAGAAATTGAAAATAAAAGTATCTATTTGTTAAACGAATATTTAAGTTTCATTTAAACTACTCGTGCTTTAGTTTAAAAAGAATTGCATGAAAGAGTTCCCTTCAAACAGGTGAGGATAACAATTTTAATTCACAAATATACTCACACTTTGCCCAAACCATACACACACTTTGCACTATCCATACACACACAAAAAACTGACAAATCATACCTCAAATGTTTATTTCCGTTGCTTCTACAATTTAAATTCTAAGAATTTTCTCAATTGTGGATCCTCGTTATAAAGATTATCACAACTATAATTAAAATCTAGTATTAGAGTATTAGTTCCCTGAGTAAACAGCGGTGAGAAAATAAATTTGTAGTTACTCCATAACTATTATCTCCGAAACATTATCCAAAAACCGTGTCGCATAATCATGGATTGAGTTGGTTTATAACTACGCTAATCGGAAATTTCATTTTTACTAATCAGGAATTCTTCCAATTAAGGAATTTACATTTTTCCAATAACATGTAACACAGCTCTAGTTTGTACCGTGTTCAGCTTCGATATACAACGTTTTGCTTGTCTTCCCACAACCACAAAATCAAGATTAATTGACTAAAATTGCACAAAACTTATCGTTCCATTATTTTTTTTTCTCACAGGATTATACCCGTAACTATTAATTAAAAGATTTTCTGTGAATGCTGTTTGATTTCCCTATCTAATTAACGAAGCTTAATTACTTTACTTGAGGGTTCCCCCGCCCCTCTCTTCTCCCTCTTTGGAGTCATACACGCTCAAAATGAATTAAGAATACATGTCCCATTTAACTATAAATGGGGTTTATTTAAGTCATTCAGTCTCCTGTAAACGCCAAATCCCTTGAGACTCGGAAATGACATAGCAACTTAAACCTGCGCTATGAGTCATATTTATAACATAAAGCATATATAGGAGTATAAAATACTAAAAAAACTTGGTAAAATAACTCCATGACAAACACAGGTGTTTGTCACTGAAGAAGGGCATACAAGTTTTCTCTCGAAACAGCTGTCTGACCGTTGAAGTAAACTTTATGGTGTTATTTTACGAAGTTTTTTATTATTTTATGTTTTAAACACCAGTTATTTTGTTAATGGAGGGTGGCCATCTTTTATGGACGAAAAAAAATACTGCCAGTGAAATTCTTACTTTAAAATGTAACAAATATGAATCGTATGTTCAGGCACAGCTTACCTGTAATTAAAAACTTGTTGAAAACTTATTTGCTTGAATTTTATACAAGAAAACGCAATTACTTTGTTGCCAACCCAATATTTTTATAGAAACCCAATCTATTCTTCGTGATTGGCAACAGTCAAAACGTCAGAGTTGGGTGTTCCCAGAGCGGGAACACTGCGCGTTAAAGGGTTAAGTGACCTCATTTCGCTTGTTTTACGGAGCTTTATTTCAAAATATGTGAGTTTCATATTTTTGTATGCTGAAGAGCGTTTCGGGAATCTGCTCGGGGCAGCAAGTTTTTAGTAGTCTGCAGAAGGATTTTACTGTATGCCAATTGCAGTATTGTAGAAGGACTCTCTGATCGACTAACTGTTGATAAATCACGTTGCTGGCTGTGGCTTCCTCTGAATTGAGCATCAAAGAATCTTCGTCGAATTTCTAGAAGCAATGAAGTTTGTGCTTCGTCTTATGATTTCGACTGATTGCTGATACTTTCTACGGGCTGTGCTTTAAAATGTACGGACCTGAAAATACAGCAGAGTTCCTGCAACACAAGTTAGCCAATAGTAAATTCACTTTAATAGTTTTAAAACGAGGAAATTTTGTGCTAAACAACAAAATTCGCTGAAAAATAATGAACAATAGCTAAAAAAAATTAAGTAATAAAACATGTTGAATTAAAAAAAAAATTAATTCATAACAGGCTAATTTGATTTTTTCATTTCTTTCACTTATTTCGAAAATCCATTAAAAGATCCGCCGGAGATCCGCTGAAGAAAAGCGGATCCAGTTACGTATAATATCTTTTCGCACAGATGGATACGGATATTTATACGGATCTCAGTAATTACTAAATTATTAATACTTACATAAACCAGGGTTTTTTTTTCTAAACAAGAATATTCGCTTAAAAATAATAGACAATAATTATTAAGTTTTAAATAATAAAATTTATTATTAATTGCAAAAAATTAATTAATAACAGAATAATTTTATTTTTTCATATCTTTCTCTTATTATGAAAATCCATTAAAAGATCCGCTGAAGAAAATCGGATCCAGATACGGACATGGATAATGTTTCTTCGCTCAAGTGCATCCGGATGCGGATAATATTTTCTTCGCTCTGGGACCCTTTTTTTAACGACAGCTGGCTGTGCGGCACAGCCAAAACAGCCAGCTGTCGTCAAAAAGGGTCTCTAGATCTGTGGCACGCGATGAACGTTTCTATCATCCGCCATCTTGCTGATAGTTAAGCCGAGCGATGGCAACGGCTGCCATTTTTTCAGCATGCATTGGGTTGCACCTCAAAGGGTTAACAAATGAGCCCGAAATCCTCTCTAACGAATACGGATACGGATTTGTTTTTTCCTGGATTATCGGTGGATACGGATATCTGGCACACCTCTAATTTTGATCATGCCATGCGTTACTATTATATGTCTTTCCGTTTTTCAAAAACTTAATAGACACAAGTGTGTTTTTGAAAAACGGAAAGACGTATAATAGTAACGCATGGCATGATCAAAATTAGAGGTGTGCCAGATATCCGTATCCACCGATAATCCAGGAAAAAACATAAACCTTTTAATAAAGGTTTTCCGAATACCGTTTGATCCCTAGTCTAATTAAACAAGTCTCGGGATTTTTCTACCCTTAGTTTAAAACTCTTCAGTAAACACACGTTCAGAACAAATTGGAGTACTCCCGTTTAACTCTAAATGGTGTTTATTTATTTAAGCAGTTCAATCCGATAAATCCTTTGAGACCCTGGGAGAGCCGTTAAAGTTTAAGTTTGCTAGGGTAAATGAGTTCGAACAAAGTCGTTAGTGGAAGAATATATATCACGCGCATGAATGTCTAAAAATATATTTTGTAATGTTGAATATAAATGAAAATATCGTTATGCATATATTTAATTAGTATAATTTGCGGTAGAAGTTAAAATAAGTACATAAAATACATTTAATTTTATAGGTAAATGTATATTACATATACATTTAATTTTATTTGTTACTGAAGTACTGTATTAGCACGACAAATGTAAAGTCCTAAACTCTTTTAATTTTTTTATATATACTTGACTGCTTTTGTTTTTAGATATTTTCAATTTTAATGCATATTTTTAAAAATTACTAACTTAAAATACTTTTCATAAATATATTGCTAACTTGTTAAAATAAGAATGTGTGTATTGATGTGTAGAAATTGAAATAAAATATTTTTATTAATTTCAAAATGTCGAAAGCTGTAAAATTTAAGATTTTTTGTAAAGTTATTTCTGGTTGTTACAATTTATAATTATTTAAAATGAAAATATCAGGCACATACAATTTAAATAAAGAACTGTTATTCATAAATAGAATTTCAAAGATGCATAAAATTTTTATTTCTCTTCAAGTTAAAATTAAAAATAAAAATAGTTAAAATTAAATAATTTTATTACTGTAATTGTTATTTAAATTCTGCAATGCAACTTCACTATAAATAAATATAAATATCATTAATCTATTAATAATTGAATCCATGAATAAAAATTTCTACTTTAGATTTCTGTTTAATATTTTATTGGCTGTAGTTTTATCATGACCGTTTTAACAACTATTCAAATCTAGCATCAGGATGATACATCAAACGCTAATAAAAAGTATAAACAGTGTCTTGAAAATGATTAGTTTCAATTTAAATATTATTTCATAATATCATTTAAAAATTCTTTGTTATAAACACGGGCTCCGCTTTTTTAACGGTATCAAACAGCCTCAATAACGATAGCTCTATTTATACTAATCAAAAGCTCTTTTAATAAATAAATACACATTTTCTGGATAATACGTAACATGCCTCTGTGTAGCTTGTATTTGCTTCTATTCAGAAGAAATATATTGTATTCCCCACGACCAAGAAATCAAAATTAGCTAGAATTTCAAAATTTTATTTAATTACCGTCGAATTTCTGTAAACTATGCCCACCCCACGAAGTAACTTTTTTTATCAATTGCAATGTTTTCTCTTGTTCGGGCGATGTTTTATATGTTATCTAATTAATAGGTATAAAGAAAAGGATAGTATTCAATTAAACTACTTTTGAATTCGGTATACATTAGCGATTGCAATTGTGTATATAGCTCAACGTTGCACAATAACTGCATGTTCATTGCAGTATACTTCTGTTGCAATGAAAATCGAGATTAATTTCTTTTTTAAGAAAGGTGTTTATTTGAAAAAGTAACCTGAAAGAACACATTCAAGGTCACGCTATGGTGAGGGCCAGCTTAGAAAGTAAGTACTCTTACTGGAGATTGGAAATGAATAAGAGTGTCAGGAAATTCAAATGAGAAGAGAACTTCCTTTTGGCGTAAACGATACTTGTAAGAAAAACTAGTACCAAATACAGAGTTACAATAAATTTAACCCATTAACGCGCAGTGTTCCGCGCAGTGATAACGCGCAGTGTTCCCAAGTTGGGTGTTGGGAACACCCAACTCTGACGTTTTGACTGTTGCCAGTCACGAAGAATAGATTGGATTTCTATAAAAATAGTGGCGGGTGACATAGCTTCACGAGAATCCTTTACTTTTTAGCACGTCATTTCCCGTCAAGAAATGGTCACGATTCTTTTTAACAGCACTGACATCCGCTGAAAAATGAAAGAATGCGAGAACAGCTGGCTAGATGGCCCCATGCTTAAAAAAGGGCAGCCGCTGCCATCGTTCGAGTTGACGACAGCTACAGCCAGCTGTCGTCAAAAAAGAGGTATCTAGATCTGTGGCACGCGATGAACGTTTCGATCGTCCGCCATCTTGCTGGTAGTTATGTCGAGCGATGGGGGGCAACGGCTGCCCTTTTTTCAGCATTGCGACAGGGTTGCGCCTCAAAGGGTTAATCGAATGAAGTTAAAGTAAATAAGCAGCGATTGGATAATTTTGAAAACCGGTGCATTAGCATTAAAAATAATTGAAATAATGTGTGCCAAAATAAATGCCAATCATGTGCGTGGGGGTGGATATGATAGGGTAAAGAAAACACGTTAAAATTACCACCCAAGTAAAATGTTATACCGTAAAATCTTGATGATCCGGCATATATATGGTACCGCACAACCCGGATTATCAAAATATTCAGCATTATCAAGAGTATAGAAAGTTTAGATATAATACTCATTTTTCTTCCAGGAAAAGAAATAAGACAGGATATGGCAATGAAAGAGAATCATTAATTGTTTTTTGTTTCTTTTATTTATGAATTTTTATCAAAAACACACATGTAAACTTTTAATAACTAGGACATCGCCACCTTCAACGCCATCGTGAGAGGAGAATAAAATCGGAACATGTTTTTCTCGAGTGCGCCGGATTTTCAAACGCGCCGAACTAACTAATCGCCGGATTATCAACATTATTCTGTATCTTTAGAACACATAGCGCCGCTTCTTCAGGAAATAATTGCCTTACACAAAGGGCATTACATGCGAAAAAAGTGCGGCTTTTGAAAGCCGAAGTTAGGGAAAAATAAGAACAGAAACTAAAACTTCAAAAGGCCAGTTTCAAACGGATTGAATTTAAAAACTGAAAAAAAAATTAAAATTAATACTAAATGCATGATGCGCATCATGATTTAGTATTAATTTGATTATAAATAATACGCGTTTATATTTACTTGATTCTAAACTCGTTTTCTCTCTTTACGTAAAATTCTCCAATTACACACGTACGAATCGAAATTGAAGTACATTTAGTTCCAATCAACTTCAGAACAGCCGTTCAGCAGATAACTGCCGAATACCATGATCGACACCGTTAAGAGACCGTTTATGAGACATCGTCGGGAACACCGTTAAGGTTTAAATAGGAGAAGTTAATCAACTTTAAAAGAGCTAATAAGGAAAAGTTTGGAGAAGGTAGTTAGTGGAAGAGTATCGCGTACAAGAGCGTCTAAACGTGTAGGGATGGACGCGAGACGACATTTTGCGAGACGAGACAAGCATTTTTAACATTATGATATAGGGAATTTTGCGAGACGAGACAAAGCTTTTCGGCTGTTTTGCGAGACGCGAGACGCCAATTTTTCGTCTCGTGTCCATCCCTATAAACGTGTTGCTTACACGATACGTTTAAAAAAGAATGCGAGTAATGGTATGAACAGATTAAAATACACAACATTAAATTATGTACAACAACAATGTATCAGGTTGTAACGAAAGTTTTCCGCCAGATTTGCTTGAGTCAGCTCACGCGGTACCCAGCTATTGACCTTATATGCCAAGTTTATGCGATGCTTAGCGCGACTCATGGACATGGCACTAAAGTCTAACTCTTTTAGCAAACTCTCGAGTGGATGAATATTTTATCTTCTTCCACAGATCTTCGTAGGCGGGTCTCATCAGCATCATTAGGCCGGCCAAAGCGCTCTGCTTCTTTAATGTCCTAGTCCTCATTTTTGAACTTTCGGTACCAAATCTTCACAGTGTCATATGATACAACACTAGTACCTTAAGCTGTACACATCATTCGGTGTCATTCTGTAGCTGACTTTTTGCAACAGAACTGAGAGTAAATGATGGTAGCTGAGAGTAAATATGGTACAATCTGGTAGCGTGATAGTTCCATTTCAGACACCTTATACTTAATCATAACGATATTTTTTTACAGATTTCACAACACAGTGCTGTAAAACAAGTCTTTTTCTTTCAAATAACAAAAATCGTTTCGCAAAATATTGGCAAAGACACCAACGCGAACTGCTTGTGCAGGCAATACTTGCAGTGGCGGAAAACTTTCGTTACAACCTAATAAAAGTATGTAAAATTAAGTTTAACAAAATGGGGTTTTTTTTTTTTTTTGGAACAACAAAAAGAATTTTTCGATTAACAAAAGATTCGGGAAATTCAACAAAGTATTTTGTTGATATAACAAATCCCTTCGGTTAAATCGGCTCACTTCGTCAAGTTTAGGGCGGGAAAAAAAATCTTATTGTATGCAAAAATAACTAGCTTAACCGTTTGACTGCTATGCAGCGCTATTGCACTTTTGGAATGTACACCCTCCAAAAGAAGCATTCAAGCAAGAGAGAAATTCCCTACGTTGGTTTCGTATATTAAAAACTAGCTGAAGTACCCGTTCTTCGCACGGGAATGAATGGACTTTTTGATATTACGATTTGTGGTGATTACTATTCATTGTAATAAACAGATATAGCAAAATTGATATCGCGTTATATTGTGTTCAATAATCATGCATACCGAATTTCAAGGCAATCGTTTGTATGGTGCAGAAGGCGATGCGACGTAGCGCAATCTAGTGGCGAGTTTTAGCAAAACGGATACGGCGAAACTATTCTTCGCATTCAGATATCGATGTATACGAATTTTCATGACGATCGGCTGAATAGCCCTGAAGTTCATGTGTGGACGCAACATCGAGTGGCAAGTTATAGGAAAATGGATAGCGCCAAACTCATCCCCGTGTTCAAATATCTATGTATACCTATTTTCATAGCGATCAGTTACCATCTAGTGATTAATTAAAGTAATGATTTGCTACAGCGCCGTCAAGTGGCGAGTTGTAGCAAAATGGATAACGCCAAAATATTCTCATTGTTGAAATAGCTATGTATACTGATTTTCATAGCGACCGTTTGAATGGTCAAGAATTTGGCCTGCTGCAGGGTCATCTAGTGCCGAGTTAAAACAATAATGCATTGCAGTGTCATCTAATGGTGAGTAACATCAAAAGGAACACAGTTAGAATACATTCTTTGTGCTCAAATGTGTAAGCATAAAAATTTTTATGCCGATCAGTCGAACGGTATAGAGGTTGATGCGTTGCAGTGCCATTTAGCGGCAAGTTACAGCAAAATGGATAGTGAAAAATATTCTCCGTGTTCTAATATCCGCGTGTACCAAATTTCATCGAAATGGGTTGGATGATATTCGCATAGGAAACGGCTAAACGGAATGAAATTCGACGTTCTGCTGCGACACCTTGTGGCAAGTTAGAGGAAAACGGATAGCATAAAAACCTTCTCCATGATAAAAGACTTAGGTGAACCAAATTTCATGGTGATCGGTGAAACGGTGCTGAGTTTTCCAACCTCCTACACACATACCAACATTCATTTTTATCTATCACCAGTCTTATTATATATACCAGTCTCAAGTAAAATCCAGTTTCAAATCTAAGTAAGCCTCGCCAAAGTGCCAGCATACGACATTTTGCAAGAGTTTTTTCAGGGAATCATTCGAAGCATTGACTTAGCAGCAATCAAAATGGGAAATGGTTCGACCGCCAGGCATTTTTTTGAAAAGTGGAATCCCTTAATACAGCCTCATTTTTTAAATTATCAACTATAACATGTTTTATTCATCGTTACCTCGATGTACTAAATGCGAAGATTTCAATTTTCTGAAATTTGACGGATTTCCCCCAAGTTAAATCAATGTACTCAATTGGCGAGAATTCTGAAGCTACATTGCTTGAAATGCCCTAATAACTGCATTATTTCTGCACGGATAGTTAAAATTTAATGCTGTATTCTAAGAAAACCTATACACTTGTTTTCAAAAATGCTATTCCCTTAAGCTCTCAGTAAATTGCGCCAAAAAGCCTAAAACTGTGCAAACCGCCAGAACTCACTTTCTAAAAATCGGCCTATCAGCCATTTTATTTTTCGCCAAACTAAAAAAAATTACTTATTAGTCTCGGAAATCTTCGATTCTCATTGTTTTGCGTATAAAACATTACATTCCTGCTCTCATTTCTTATGCGCACACGATATTATAATTAAAAAAATAACCTTACAAATATAAACTAAAAAAATCATTATTATTCTTTTATTTTCACTTTAAGAATTTAAAACATTTTATTCGGCAAAATCGCCACACATGGCAACCAAGATGCTTATTTCACACTTTTCACTACAGGGGTTACAATTACATAAAGCTTTCTGCGTGGAGAACATAAAAAATCTCTTAAATTCCGGGAACGTGTGGACTTTCAAAGTTTTAAAGTGGACTATCATTTATTCTATACTAGCTGCGTGCCCGTTCTTCGCACAGTAGGAAACGAAAATTTTCCTTACATGTGTAATTCGAAATTATTCGTGATGTGGAATTTAAAAAAAAAAGAGCAAAATTATTTGACTCTTAATGTAAAGTTTGTGTCATGAGTACTAACCTGATCATTGCAGTATAATGACTCAAAAAACTACGTCAGTGTCATTCACTATTAAAAAAGTGGAAAGCTTAATCGTTTGCAGAGAACTCCTGGCTTTCAAAATGTCTTATTTCTACATCATACTGTTTTTTAGGCTCAAGTTGTAGCATTAAATACCTAAGACACTACATGAAATGGAGCACCATTTATTTCTTTCCGAAAATGTACCATATAAGGAAAGTATTGCAATCATGAAAAAAATTCGACTTCGAGATTTTGGTGTATTTACACGTTTTGAGGTCTTCTGAATTCATTTATGCTATTTTCAAGAGATGTTTTTAAAATAGCTGCGCACCGGCTCTTCATACGGGAAGAAAGGAATATTTTACTACTAAAATCACATCTGCATGTGACAAAACAGAATTTCATTTTTAAAAAAGTTCAAGTAATCCCCTCTGTTGAAATGACTGCGGGATATATTAACGCAAATTAGAATTACTTTTCGTTTAGTTGGTTGTAAGACAACCGTTGAAAACGGATAAACACTTTTAATTTCATGAAATATTTATTAACGTGGTACATTGCGATTTATTCATACTATCTTTACAAATCTAATAATACTACCTATTACGTACATTAATACTATCTATACTCGCTTCTCCCTCTTCAAGGCTCCCTTAAAAGAAACAGCTTAGATTATTTGGCCTCAATGGGATCTTTTGATTCTGTGGCGATTCTTTGCAATTTACGCATTAGCATAAATAATAATCATTTCACATAATGGTTGCCATTAAGGAAACTCTCCATATATATTTAATTTATACATAGTTTTATAAGATTGGCGTATTTAGCGCCGTAAACCATTTCATCTTACTGTGGGGAGAAAATATCCAAGGGGTGCCATTTTAAATATCCAATAGCGATATCTTTTATATCCTCCATAGTCCTGTCTCCTGAAAAACATCAAACTGTGTAATCTCGAGGAGCTACTTATTCCCATTTTAATTGTGACAGGGCGTTAGAGTTGCAGAGTTTACAAATTTCACACATTTTTTTTAATTTATGACGTCACTGTTTGACTGCCGTAAAGGATACCCCGGTAGATTAATTTCGGAGTTACTTTCGATATTTCGCATAATTGTTTTCAAACGGTATCATTAAAACTTTGCGTGACCTTTATGGAGGAACGTAATTCAACGTTAAAATAAAACTATACTCGCAACCTGCATGCGTATGTTAGGCAACGCCTGCGTTAATTAAATGCCAAAAATAAAAATAATAAATAGAAAAATTTTAATATATCGCGCTTTGAAACGAACTTTGTAACTTTTAAAATGAACATTTTCAGCGCCGTGAAAACATTTCAATTTTTAAATAAGCACCGGATTAAAATACCACTTCTAATAATAATAATCGTGAATTTCTTAGTTTATTTCTACAGCAAATTTTAATCAAAATATCGTCTCCCTGTGTTGAAAATAGAGCTGGAATAAATGAGTTAAAATTATGGCGTAATTTTTAGGTATCTTAAAGCATTTGACGTCATAGATCCTCACTTGCGAATTGAAATTCTGATATCCCATTTAAAAACTCGATTGGTTGAAAAAACCCTTTTTTCTAATCCTTTCTGTGGCAACAGCCGAACATAAATTCTCGTGCCGTGATCGCAATGTAATGAATGGCGTAAGATCGCGTTGATGCTATTAAATTCTAAACATTAGGCTGCATTAAAATTCGTAAAAAATCATCTAATTTACATAATTTTTTCGTTTTTATTTTAAAAGAGGGAGAAAAGAATGTTTCACGATTTGTCAAAATATCTAAAAGTTATGACGGATAGAATTCAAGATGCGACAGTTTTAAAATTATTTTACGAAAAAAAATCGCGAAGCAGATGTTTAGTAAAAAAATTCCTAAAAATCGGTAAATCAGGTTAAGTATTCAGAACAAACTGTTTTTAAAAGAAAATTTTCTCCTCTATCCGATGATACAAATGCCGTTTTGCTGCGAGCGTAATTTCCGCCGTTATTACGAATTAGGTGAGAAAAAATGCCAAAAATCGCATAAAACATAAAATAAAAAAAAATCTAGGTCGAATTTTGAAAAAATCGCTTCGAGGTGCACAACTACATATTTACATCTTCCCGAATACCAAATTTGGTGTTTCTAGGTGTAGCCGTTTGTCCGTAACGCTGCAGACAGACACACACACACACACACACACACACACAGACACCTTCTTTTATAATAAGTAGAGATTATTTATCATAGAATGTGAATTAGGCTATGCATAAATATGACATTCCATATTTCTATTAAGTTGTGCGTTTTTCAAAAACTCAATTATTTCTCGCAAATCTAAAATAGGAAATTTCTCTCTTGCTCGAATACCTTTATTGGAGGGTGTATGAGGATTTTGATGGATAGCAGTCAAACGGATAAACAACCAGCTCTACCTTGAATTATAAGGAAGATTCCAGCAAGACAATACAAACGTAAAAAAAGGATTATACTATACACGAACACATCTATCTATCCACTCTCTCTCTCTCTCTCTCTCTCTCTCTCTCACACACACACACACACACACACACATTTTTTTTTTGTAGGGTTATTGAAATCAAACACCCAGGGAAACCCTTGAACTTTCAAAAACCTGGAATCTTTTCCATTCCTTTATTCCCGTAAGCACAACTTTTGTAGGTGTTCATAATTTATCATGAGCAACCAACTTTATTCATGACTATGACATTTTATCTCTCAACATCCTTTATTGAAAAATGTTTCCCAAAAATGCGACGTAAATGTATGCAACATAATTTTACATGTATTTAAATACTATTAATTCACAACAGCTTTAATCTATTGTTACACTATTTCGTAAGCTGTAGAATAGGCTTCCCATGTATTTTTTACATACATTTAAATACTATTAGTTCACTACAGCTTTAATCTATTGTTACACTATTTCGTAAGCTGTAGAATAGGCATCCCATGTATTTTTCTATAAATAGGTTACAATCCTAAAAATTTCAACCTAGGGTTACCAGGTGAAATACGCGAAAGATGAGCGATAAACTGACAATGAATATCGTTTTAATATGGCAATAATGAAACTAAAAAATTAGGGGAGTTCAGGGGGATCTCCCCCTGACGAGGCTCGAACAGCCAAGTTTTTTTAAAGGGTTTAAAACAACCTTCGGAACCACAACAGTTTACTTTTTACTAAAAAAAAATGTTACTTAAAAATAAAAGTAGGATGGTGGGGAGGGGGATTCCTCTGAAATCTCAACTTGCTCTCTTTTAATTTTGGGCCTTGCCCCGCCTCTGTGGATTTGAGCGTTCTTATAGCAACTAACTGTATATAGCTATTCATATCTATTACCAGTAAATCCTTTATTACTTCACAAAATTAAAACGCAGTAAGAAAATAAATTTGGTTGTGCCATTAAGCCTTACTGCATGAAAGTTCAACCACACCAAAAAACAGTGCTATAGTAAATTATCATTTTTTACTAATCAACAACTTTTCTAATTAACGAGTCCACATTTTCACAATAATAAAACAACTCATCTCTGGATGGCTTGTACCCCGTTCAACTCAGACTAATTATTTTGTTTCCCACCCCCCCCCCCCGTCGTGACCACAAAACCAAGATTAATTAACTGAAATTACACACCGATCTACTTTGATCATGCCAATAAATTATATTTTTTCCCACACAGGAATACACACGTTTCTATTAATTAAACTATCTATCTAAGAGAAAATATTGTTTAATTCTCTATCAAATTAACAGAACTTATTTATTTGTTTGAGTGTATTTTTATCGCTCAGCAAGATTCTTTAGTATTTTTACACGCATTCCAAACAAAAGAAAGTCACATTTGACATGAAATAGGTTTTAGTTAGATAAGAACGAATAATTTTAGATTCGTTAAACATCAGTTTAAACTTGAATTGGATGGCGTTAATCAACTTTAAAGGGAAAATGTTTCATAAAAGAATTCCTGCATTTATTAGCCAGTCGTTGTTATTATCATGTGCTTATATAATACGCTAACGTATGCGGTACCAAAAGCGACGCTATTTCCATGCTGCGAATGGCAACTGCTGGATGTAAACATGAGTGCAATAACAATAACCGATGTGCGAAAATCCAAATTAATACTTCAATGACGTCAAATAGAGCAGGCATATGTCCCGCAGTAACTGGATTACAAAATAACAAAAATCTGGAATGACTCCACTCGACTTTCCGAATACTTACGATTAAGATCATACCAAGCATTTAAATAAATTTTAATCGATGAATCATTCGAACATGTATACCAAATTGTAGCTTAATCGAATGCGAACATTTAAACGCTAACCAATTTTCAAGAATTTCTCCCCATGTGCCATAATATAAAAGAAATATTTATCGTAGACCTGTAGAAAAACTATAGTCATATACACATCAAAATCAATACCGGTCTTACGATGATGGTTTATAACATATATACCCAATTTGAGCTCAATCGAATGTACCGTTTAAACGCTAACGCGCTTTCAAGAATTTCCTCCCATAGGCCATAATGTAAAAGAAATCTTTGTCGTAGCCCTGTAGAAAAACTATACACACGAGAATCAATACCGGTCATGCGACGGTGGTTTATAACATAAATATCCAATTTGAGCTCAATCGAATGCCCCGTTTAGGTGATATCGTGTGCACTCACACACACACACACACACACACACACACACACACACACACACACACACACACATTGTTTTTGTAGGATTATTGAGATCAAATACACAGGGGCACATTTCAACTTTCAAAAACCTTGAATCTTTTCCATTCATTCATTCCCGTAAACACAGCTTTTGTAGGTGTTCATAATTTATCATGAGCAACCAACTATATTTATAAAGGGTCGAAAACAACCTTCAGAACAACAACAGGTTACTTTTTATTAAAAATATCTGGAGTGACTCCACTCGACTTTCCGAACACTTACGATTAAGATCATTACCAAGCATTTAAATAAATTTTAATCGATGAATAATTCAAACATATATACCAAATTGAAACTCAATCGAATGCACCGTATAAACGCTGGCGCACTTTCAAGAATTTCTCTCCATATGCCATTATGCCATAATATAGAAGAAATTTTTGTCGTAGCCCTGTAGAAAAACTATAAGTCTTATACAAACCAAAATCAATATCGGTCTTAAGATGGTGATTTATAACATATATACCCAATTTGAGCTCAATCGAAGGTACCGTTTAAACGCTAGCGCACTTTCAAGAATTTCCCCCCATAGGCCATAATGTAAAAGAAATCTTTGTCGTAGCCCTGTAGAAGAACTATAAGTCCTATAACACACCAAAATCAATATCTGTCTTAAGATGGTGATTTATAACATATATACCAAATTTCAGATCAAACTCAGGTACCGTTTAAACGCTAGTGCACTTTCAAGAATTTCGCCCGATAGGCCATAATGTAAAAGAAATCTTTGTCGTAGCCCTGTAGAAAAACTATAAGTCCTATACACACCCAAATCAATACCGGTCTTGCGACAGCGGTTTATAACATATATACCCAATTTGAGCTCAATCGAATCTACCGTTTAAACGCTAGCGCACTTTCAAGAAATTCCCCTTATAGGCCATAATGTAAAAGAAATCTTTCGTAGCCCTGTAGAAAAACTATAAGTCCTATACACACCCAAATCAATACCGGTCTTGCGACGGTGGTTTATGACAGATATATCCAATTTGAGCTCAATCGAATGCTCCGTTCAGGAGCTATCGTGTTCACTCACATACACACAAACACACATACACGCATACATACATACATCTCGTAAAAATAGCATAAATGGATTCAGAAGCCCTCAAAACGTGTAAAAACACCAAAATCTCGAAGTCGAATTTTTTCATGATTACAATACTTTCCTTACATGGTACATGTTCGGAAAGTAAAAATGTTACTTAAAAATAAAAGAAGGGCTGTGTGTGTATGTGGGGCGGGGCGGGAGGTTCCTCTGAAATCTCACCTTGCTCTCTTTTAATTTTGGTATTGTCCTGCCTCTGCGGATTTGAGCATTCTTATAGCAACTTAAAATAGATGTTAAGGCAATTATTTTTTAAACCGCAAGTGATCGAAACATACTTCCAATTAGAAAGTTCGTCAAATTAAGAGTGGCTTTCAGATAGGGCATTTTTTGTACTGGGGTTGTATACATATTAAAATACGAAATTTAATTTTTATACGGTCCCTCCTTTCCTACCCTTTATATTTAGAAGGATGTTGCTCTTTACTTAAGAAAATGAATAAAACAAATCCCGTGTCTCTACGTGGAATAGTTAGCGAGAAATAAATTTTGAAAAAGGATGACTTCCGCCACTTTACCTACTGTGTTTCAGGCGAAAATAATTATTACTTTAGGGGACCCACTATGAGTTGATAAAAGTTAAATAAAGAACCCATTGTTGGGAAAAGCGATTAAATGCGTTCAAATGTGTGAAGTTAACAGGTACAGCTTTACCTAAAATGATCGGTACTGCTTTATGGAATGAGCGATAATGTAGTCTTTTAGGGGGGGGGGTCATCCACTGATTACATCAGTGAGAAGGAATTTTAAAGTGTAAAAGAGAACGGCAAAATAAGGGTGTAGTTTACGATGGTGTGGTCACTTTCACTAGAAACTGCCAAACATGCTTTACAGGAAAATTCTAACTAAATTAGGATTTGAGGTGTCAGCTGTGTTTATCGGGTGACTATTAACATAAATGAACGTCAGTTGAAAAGTAATCGCATTTTCATCACTTTCAAGACATCCCCTCATTGCTTGGCGACCCATGCCAAAATTTTCAAATGGATCTATCTCGGAAACTATTCCACGTAGAGACACGGGATTTGTTTTATTCATTTTCTTAGGCAAAGAGCAACATTCTTCTCAATATAAAGGGTAGGAAAGGAGGGACCGTATAAAAATTAAATTTCGTATTTTAATATGTATACAACCCCCAGTGAAAAAAATGCCCTATCTGAAAGCCACTCTAAATTGGACGAACTTTTCTAATTGGAAGTATGTTTCGATCACTTACGGTTTAAAAAAATAATCGCCTTAACCTCTATTTTGAATCACATGGTATAGCTTTTCATATCTATTACCAGTAAATCCTTTATTACTTCGCAAAATTAAAAGAAAATAAATCTGGTTGTGCCATTAAGCCTTACTGCATGAAAGTTCAACCACACCAAACAACAGTGCTATCGGAAAATTTCATTTTTTACTAATCAACAACTTTTCTAATGAACGAGTCCAACATTTTCACAATAATAAAACAACTCATCTCTGCATGGCTTGTACCCTGTTCAGCCCAGACAAATTATTTTGTTTCCGACCCCTTCCACCGTGACCACAAAACCAAGATTAATTAACTGAAATTACACACCAATCTCCTTTGATCATGCCGCTAAATTATATTTTTTCCCCACACAGGAATGCACACGTTTCTATTAATTAAAGTATCTATCTAAGAGAGAATGGTGTTTAATTCTCTATCAAATTAACAAAACTTATTTATTTGTTTGAGTGTATTTTTATCGCTCAGCGAGATTCTTTAGTATTTTTACACGCGTTCCAAACAAAAGAAAGTCACATTTGACATGAAATAGTCTTTAGTTAGATAAGACCGAATGATTTTAGATTCGTAAAACACCATTTTAAAGTTGAATTGTATGGCATTAATCAACTTTAACCCTTTAACGTACAGTGTTTCTGTGATGGAGATCACATATCTAATTTAATCCATTTAATTTGGCTTTCTTTAATGTAATCTATCCAAAATTCAAGAATTCTAAATCACTTCTGTTTTCATTTTTCTGCCATTTCGGCTTTTAAATATGTATTTTCGCTTTTCCCGTATGCACTATTCTCTTTGTTTTTGTCTCTTCATTCTAGCGTCGTTGTGCTAAAAATAGATTTCATTGCGTCCGTTTGCAAAATAAACGGCTTTTTGTTTCCCCTCATTTGGCATAGCGTTGGCGTAAGTTATTATTTGTTGCCATATCTCGCCTTTAAAATTATTGGCTCGCGATTACGTCATTTTTAATTTTATTGGATTAACTTTCAGGGTTGCTCTGAAATGAGCGTTATTAATCTCAACCAAGTTATTGTTCTCGCCAATGTGTGATTTTCTGCTGGCGTAATTTTTAAGTCATTCCACCTTAATTTCACTGTCTTTCACTGTCCATATAGGACGTTTTTTTTATTTTCGCTGATCCACCACCGCCGTTATAATAATTTCTCAATAGTATATGTTTAATAAAATAGTTTTTCAGTATTTAACGTCTTTTTATTATATTGCAACTATAAGTGCATCGAACCTGGATTATCAAGTATCACAACGCAGTGTTAATAATTTAAAACAGCCTAACTAAATAACTTCTTTACAGTTCCCGCTCTCGGAACACCAAACTCTGACGTTTTGACTGTTGCCAGTCCCGAAGAATAGATTGGATTTCTATAAAAAGAGTGGCGGGTGACCTAGCTCCACGAGAATCCTTTACATTTTAGCACGTCCTTTCCCGTAAAAAAATGGTCACGGTTATTTTGAACAGCACTGACATCTGCTGAAAAATGAAAATCTGCTGAAAAATGCGAAAACAGCTGGATAGATGGCCCAATGCTGAAAAAAGGGCAGCCGTTGCCATCGCTCGACTTAACGACCAGCAAGAGGGCGGACGATCGAAACGTTCATCATGTGCCACAGGTCTAGAGACCCTTTTTTGACGCCGCTGGCTGTCGTGCACAGCCAGCTGTCGTCAAAAAACGGTCTCTAGATCTGCTGCACGCGATGAAAGTTTCGATCGTCCGCCATCTTGCTGGTCGTTCAGTCGAGCGATGGCAACGGCTGCCCTTTTTTCAGCATTGGGAAAGGGTTGCGCCTCAAAGGGTTAAAGGGAAAATGGGCCATAAAAGAATTCCTATATTTATTAGCCAATCGCTATAATAAAAAAAATAATAATAATAAGTATTATTATTATTATTATTATTATTATTTTGTGTGCGTGTATTTTAAAAGGTCCGGTATTTGTATATCCACACTTCGCCGCAGCTAGGACCCGAAATACAGACCATTTTATTAACTAGATCGAAAAAACATGTGATTTTGGTACATAAATACAAATAAACTAATTATGTCATGCACTTCAAAATTTTTAGAATGCCTCTTTACAAGCTGTACTAGACACTGCAATGAGCGATAAACCCATATCAGTTACGAGACTTTCAAAAAAAAAAAATTCTTAAAAATTGACAATGTAGAAGGATGTGTCACTTTTTGAAATTTTTTTGCTGTGCATTTCCATGTTACAGAATTTTTTTTCTGAAAGTTTTATAAAAGGCACAGCTGTTTCATTTATTACAGAGGGTAATGCAGCTTATAAAGAATTATCCTGATTTTTTTAGAGTCCCTGGGACAATTAGTTTATTTCAATGCGTGTACCTAGACCTTGATGGAGATTTTGTTTCCTCGAACTGCACCCTTAAGTGGGCTCCTAGTTGGTGGCCAACAGTGGCGTAGCGAGAAATTTTGCATGGGGGGGGGGAGGTTACGACTACTGCAACTCACATATATGTATACGTGTGTGCGATAAGGGAGTGAAGAATATGCATTTTGTATGGAAAAAAATTCCTCATGGAGGGGTTGTGACCCCCTATCCCCTCTTGGCTACGCCACTGTACGACACTGGACTACACCAACATTACCCCCTATGAAAGGACGGAAAAGTTAACAGCCAAAGCGGGAAATCGAACCCGGGCCCATTGATTGATAGTGTATGTGGTACATTTTACTAAAAGGGAACTTTTTTCTGAAGGGGACATACCCAAATTTAAAAAAATGTCACTTTTCGAAAATGAACTGAGATATTTTTTTTTACAACGTAGTCTTTTTTCCTACCTTATTCTGAGCATTTTTTCAATTTGCATTACCTATTTTTCTGTAATGGATAAACAATTGAAATTTGTTACCATCTGTATGGGATACCCTGTATATCAAGTACGAAGGAAGCCGTCTATTTCGGGCACCCTCGGGAATGACAAAACTTGTCATTTTATAAAGGTGGTCACCTTACAAAGCGGACGATAAAGTTGGTGGTTTGCAAATTGAAAATTGCAAACGTAGGCACTATAGGTAGTTGGTATCTTTAAAAAGGTGGTCACGTTGTCAGGCTCCACAGCAAATCGAGCAAGATCAATCCGTTTTGTGGAATCAATGTAAGTGTATTCGTGTAAGAAATGAACTGAGTTAATTTTTACATTACTTGAAGTATTGCCCAGCTAGGAAAAGTTCGCACAAAGAGCGTTAAAAAAAAAAAAAAAAAGTGTACAAAATCCGAGCGTATTTGGCACCTCTGCTTGTGCATAAAAAGTGCAAACTAAATTGTGCACAGAAAGTGCACTCTGGGGACCTAGACGGGAAAATGCAGAGGGCGTGGTCGGTTGATTTTAACAAACGACTTTTTCGTCCTTTCTTTCCATTTCAGTGCTGCCATCTACAATCATACATAAGAACTTTCTCCATTTTCCAAACTTCCGAGGATTGGGTTCGAACCGAGGAACCAAGGTTTGGTAAGCGAGCATGCTAACCACTAGACTGGTGTTGACTCAGAATGATGTGTCTTATATGTGAAGTGATTGTTATTTCAAGTTCGGAATTGGAACATTTATATTTGAATAAATAAAACTAGACTTTACCAGTACACTTCTCAAAATATAAAAAAGTGATTTCTATGCATTTTAAGCTTTTGGAACCCGAGGACGAACGTCAAAAAAAAGTTTGTCCGTCTGTCGTTCTGTCATTCTGTGCGTGACGCTTTTTTATTCGCACATCACCTAAAACTGACTGAAGCGAATGAAATAAAATTTGGAGACATGATAGGTGGACACTCATCTTGAACTACATTTTTAAAAAATTCATTAGATTCTGAGATTTTCCAAAAATTGTTTCAAAGTGCGTACATTTTTATTCGCAGATAAGGTATGAATGACTAAAGCGAAAGTATTGAAATTTGGTGACATGATAGATGATCACTCAATTTAAGCTATAGGTGTCGGATTAAATTTTTTTTTATTATTATTAGATTTTGAGATGCTTCTAAAAATCGTTCCAAACTGGGTAAATTTTTGTTCGCAAAATTTAGCGACGCGATAGGTAGTCATACAACTTAAACAATGTCCCTAGACAGGGCCGTACCCAGAAAAAATTTCCAGTGGGGGGGGGACCAAAAATTTCGGGAGGGGGGGGACTAAAAGGTGAAAAAGGCTCAATTTTTCACAAAATGCTACATAATTATTGTTTTGTTAACAAAATTTTAAATTTCGGGGGGGGGGAACCAGGGGTCCGGTTCCCCCCCCCCGCTCCCCTGGGTACGGCCTTGTCCCTAGAGTTTCTTATTATTTGGATTAGATTTTGCGATTTTGCGAAAATTGTTCCAGACTGCTTAAATCCCAGCTAAAAAATGTTTGCACTTTTTGTGCAAAAAATGTACTGATAAAGTTAATACTTTGAAAAGTATACACTTTTTGAGCACAGTTTTTGGCAATATAGAATATGCACTTTTTAGTATGCATAAAAACTGCATATAATTTGCACAAAAAGTGTATACTTTCAAATTAATCAAAAATATGTACTTTTTATGCACAAATTGTGCACAATCTATACTTTTGTGCAAAAAAAGTGCAGACTTTTTCTACCTGGGTGATGAAAGTAGTCCATTACATACTTTGTAGCTTACTGTAAGTAGTTTTGAATCGATTAAATTAATCTTCCTACTTTTGTTTCAAGTACTTTTAAAAACCAGTACGCAACACTGATATGAATATTCTCTTAACCTTTACATTTCAAGTTCTTTTTTACGGAAGTGTATAAATAATGTAAATGAAGTGCATGTAAACACTATAACCGACACGTTGTATGCACTCTTCTAATGTATGTGAAATAGGTCTATTGAACTGCGTTTACTACAGCTGAAAGTTTACTATATCCGACATTTGACTGAGGTAGTTTATGCCTTTACCTGTATAGTAAACTAAAAGAAAAGTATATGTTTTATACTTCTTAACATGAAAAATGTTTTATGTTCTACCATACCTGTGCGTCAACATAGCGTGCTGGGTAAAGACACTGAACATGGTAATGGTTGAAGTGGAAACCCTAGTAGCAAACGGTCATCGGTTCCTGAAACGCCGATGATGGGACAGGGAGGAAGCGCAGCGCGCGCCATGCAAGGTTCTTCATCGCGTCGGGGGCTCTTATCTCGGATTTTGCTCAGGCATGTCCTCTCCCGAATAGTAGGGTTGGATCATCGGCAAGGGGGGAAAATTGGGCGTAGAGCCGCTGTAAAGCCGATGCGATTGGGGTTATATTCATCTCGGAAGAGCAAACACCTTGCAACTTAGGATGTGAAGCCTATGACCTTTGATAAAAGTTTTAAACTGAACAATCGATAAAAATTGGGGTATATCCCAGCTAGATAAAAAATTTTTAAAGTAAAAAAAAAAAAAAAAAAAAAACAGATACGAACTTCTTCCTCTTCTCTATGAATTTTAATGCTGCCATCTGAACTTCATTTTTCAAGCTTCCGAGACTTGGTTTCGAACTGGAGAACAAACGCTTCGTAACCGGGCATTCTAACCACTAGACGGGGGTCTGACACGTTATTGGCGAGACTAAAATTGGATGTGATTGTTGTTTCAAGTTCGAAATTGGAACATTTAAGTTTCTATTTAAATAAAACTAGACCTTTCCTGTACACTACACAAAATTAAAAAGATTTTGCGATTTCTATCCGTTTTAAGCATTTGGGACCTGTGTACGGCCGTAAAAAAAAAAAAAAAATAGTTTGTCTGTCTGTCGTTCTGTCTTTTCTTATTCGCACATCACGTAAAATTGACTGAAGCGATTTAAATAAAATAATTTGACATGATAGGTGGTCACTTAACTTAAAGTATAGGCTTCGAATTTTTAAAAATATTCATTATAATGAATATTTTAAAAATCTCTCTATAGATTTTGAGATTTTTCGAAGATTGTTTCAAACTGCGTAAATTTTTATTCGCACATCACGTAAAAGTGACTAAAGCGAAAGGAATAAAATTTACTGACATGATAGGCAATCACTCACCTTAAGCTATAATCGTCGGATTAAAAAAAAAAAAAAATTAGAGTTTGAGATTTTTTCTGAAAATCGTTTCAAACTGCGTAAATTTTTGTCGGGGCATCACATACGACTTAGTGAATAAGTACACGACATAGTGAATAAAGCAAAATTTAGTGACACGATAGGTGGTCGTACAATTTAAGCTATCCCCTAAAGTGTCTTAAAATTTGGATTAAATTTTGAGATTTTGCGAAAACTGTTCAAACTGCTTCCGCGTAATAGCTTAGCCAATCAGCAACCTTAAAACAAACATATGGTGTGCATATGATGATGTTTGCACATTAATGAAGGAACGGAGATATCGAGCCGTTCAGCTACTTGGGAGAAAGACCGATATAAACCTGTTTGCTCGCTTTACCCTTCGCAATGTTGAAAGCGCCTATCAGACCTCAGTGTAAAGATTCGATCATCGGGAAAAGATGAACATACGAAAAATTAAGGATGATCAGTAATGATCAGGCGATGAATAGCCGATGCACCGATCATAGGCCTGGTAAAGCCCGAGCAAAGATTGCTGCTAGGGAATTCCCTAGTTCGGGGCCTATCGCACTGTCATCCATCTAACGGTCTCATTTTGGGCGGTTTTCTCAAGATGTAACGTGAATACGCGTTAGAACGCCTTAAAAAGTCCTCTTCCCATTACACCGCTAGAGGCAAATGCCCTTCGTGCGTCATAACACACAAACACACTATAGCCGAATGTTCACTGTATCCGAGTTTACTCTATCCGACAGTTGTCTGGGAAAGTTGATGTCTTTACTAGTATAGTAAACTAAAAGAAAAAAGTACATGTCTTATACTTCTTAACATCAAAAATGTTTTATCTCCCACCATGCATGTAAACGAATTAAAAATAGTATTTAAAACGGCTACTTTGTATTTAATCATTATGTGTTTCTGCATGTTCTACCTCTTTTACTATTTAAATGGACTGTATTTATTCTTCATCATGCAAAGTAACTTAGAAAGGAAGAAAAAAAATTCAAAAACATCTTTTTTTTACTTCGGTCACTTTTTACAAGCTTCATCGCTGTAAGAAAATTTCAATTACAGTATAAACCTGGCGTCTGAAAGCCTTATTAGGCTCGCGTAAATAAAACAGGGACCCACATCATTTGTAATTCAGACGAGAGTTAATATATTTTAATAGTCAATGAAATACGGTTCAGCTTTGCCGACTTCCTCTAAGTATCCTTCAGTACCGTGCAAATGTTGCACGAGATTTTTACTTAAATTTAGCGTCTACACTGAAAAAGAAGTAATAAAATAAATATGTGAGATTTAAGCACTGTTCGTTACTTTTTCAACGAACTTAATGTTTTACTTGATAATGTTTATTCTGAATGTGTGTGAATAATATGTGTATATATAGATACGCTAAGAAAAACCTTTGATTCCCTTTTGCAGCGCATTACGTGAACGGATGAGCGCGAAATTCGGGACAGTTAAAGTTTGTATGGGGGTGGTTGTGCGAATTTTAAATTTTTATGTAATGTGCTACTGCACCGTAAAAAACTAGAGAAGTAATTTGGCACGCAGTATTTCGCGCCAAGTAGGGCGGTGGTTCCATTGTTGTGTCCATTCTGAAATAACAACACTCAGTTCCAGCATTACTATAGGGTTATAGTATTACAACAAAATTTGCAAAAAGTGAAATTATTCACACACTAGTTTGGTGAAACGCCAGTGACTAAAATGTGCTTTAGCCCTGTGCTTCGCGACATTTTTGGAGATCAGTTTAATTCACTTTGCGGTCAGAAGCCATAAAGTCGTGGAATTTCTTTTATATAGGCTTACGCCCATGTGATCTTGCTTGGCTTGTCCTCCCACTTCTCTGTGGCTTTAACAGCTCTGTTTTATACAATTTCTTGCCTCTGGATTGTCCATTTTTTATTTCATGTTTTCAGTTTTTTCAGTACTTTTTTTGTCATCATGTGCTACTACTTAATGTTTTACTAGGGATTCCATATTACGTAAGTTTAGCTATTTTATATTATATGTATATATATATATATATATATATATATATATATATATATAATAGTAAAAAGGCTAATCTTACGAATCAAGGAATCATTCTACTGCAGTTTTCGTAGTATATATATACACTGATCCCAAATCTTAAGTCAAACTGCGTAAATTTTGTGGGCATCACATACACTTAGTGAATAAGTACACGACATGGTAATAAAGCAAAATTTAGTGACACATAGGTGCGTACAATTAAGCTATCCCTAAAGTGCTTAAAATTGGATTAAATTTTGAGATTTTGCGAAAACTGTCAACTGCTTCCAGCCGTAATAGCTTAGCCAATCACAGACCTTAAAACAAACATATGGTGTGCATAGATGATTTTGCACATTAATGAAGAACGAGATATCGACCGTTCACTACTTGGAGAAAGCGATATAAACTGTTGCTCGCTTACCCTTCGCAATGTGAAGCGCCTATCAGACTCAGTGTAAAGATTCGATCATCGGAAAAGATGAACATACGAAAAATAAGGATGATCAGTAATGATCAGCGATGAATAGCGATGCACGATCATAGCCTGGTAAAGCCGAGCAAAGATTGCTGCTAGGAATCCCTAGTTCGGCCTATCGCACTGTCATCCATCTAACGGTCTCATTTGGCGGTTTTCTCAAGATGTAACGTGAATACGCGTTAGAACGCCTTAAAAAGTCCTCTTCCCATTACACCGCTAGAGGCAAATGCCCTTCGTGTGTCATAACACACAAACACACTATAGCCGAATGTTCACTGTATCCGAGTTTACTCTATCCGACAGTTGTCTGGAAAGTTGATGTCTTTACTATATAGTAAACTAAAAGAAAAAAGTGCATGTCTTATACTTCTTAACATCAAAAATGTTTATCTCCACCATGCATGTAAACGAATTAAAAATAGTATTTAAAACGGCTATTGTATTTAATCATTATCTGTTTCTGCATGTTATATCTTTTACTATTTAAATGGACTGTATTTATTCTTCATCATGCAAAGTAACTTTAGAAAGGAAGAAAAAAATTCAAAAACATCTTTTTTTACTTCGGTAACTTTTTACAAGCTTCATCGTGTAAGAAAATTTCAATTACAGTATAAACTGGCGTCTGGAAGCCTTATTAGGCTCGCGTAAATAAACAGGGACCCACATCATTGTAATTCAGACGAGAGTTAATTATTTTAATAGTCAATGAAATACGTTCAGCTTGCCGACTTCTCTAAGTATCTTCAGTACGTGCAAATGTTGCACGAGATTTTTACTTAATTTAGCGTCTACACTGAAAAGAAGTAATAAATAAATATGTGAGATTTAAGCACTGTTCGTTACTTTTCAACGAACTTAATGTTTTGCTTGATAATGTTTATTCTGAAGTACTGCGCCAGAATAATATGTGTATGTATAGATATGCTTAGAAAAACCTTTGATTCCTTTTGCAGCGCATTACGTGACGGATGAGCGCGAATTCGGACAGTTAAAGTTCGTATGGGGTGTTGCGCGAATTTTAAATTTTTATGTAATGTTCTACTGCACCGTAAAAACTAGAGAAGTAATTTGGCACGCAGTATTTCGCGCCAAGTAGGTGGTGGTTCCATTGTTGTGTCCATTTTGAAATAACAACATCAGTTCAGCAGTACTATAGGTTATAGTATTATAACAAAATTTGCAAAAAGTGAAATTATTCACACACTAGTTTGGTGAAACGCCAGTGACTAAAATGTGCTTTAGCCCTGTGCTTCGCGACATTTTTGGAGATCAGTTTAATTCACTTTACGGTCAGAAGCCGTTAAAGTCGTGGAATTTCTTATATATATATATATATATATATATATAAGGAAATCATTAATTTATATTTAACGTCAAAGAGCTTTGAACTTGACAAATTAAGCAAGTTAGAGTTCATGGACTCTAACTTGCTTAGTTGAACGAACTGAGTTTAGGCGACACATTTGAGGGATAAAACAGATTTTGCTTCAGATTCTTTTACAGTTTATCTAACTTTCACCGCTTTCTACTAGCATTATACACATGCTGTGTAAACAAGCAAGAAGGTAAACTTTTTTGAAATTACAAAGATTTTTAGGTGGAACGAGAGTTAAAATCATGGAAAAGTTATTAAGATCTTTAATCCTTACTACCTCACGAAGATGATTAGGGCATGAAAGTAGCCAACCAATCCCATGCCGGATATTGCTTGCATTTAAAAACTTCTTCTTAAAAAAACATTTTTAAAGAAAACTTCTTGAAGTATAATTTCAGTTAGTGCTTAAAGGTTATTAGAGTAAAAGAATGCAGCTAAGAGTAATGAATGCAGCTAGCTAAGAGTAATGAAAACAGTGCAGGTGTAACGACTTACAGAATAAATAAATTTAGAAAAACGTGTTTTTAGAAAAGTAATGTAACAACAGCTAAAGATCGTAAAGTCTGATAAGACGTCAGTTCATATACACAACAAAAAAGAGAGGAACGGAATAGCTTTAAAAAAGATTACACATGAATTTTTTCAGCATATTTTTGGAACGTTTTCTAAAGGTGCATCAAGAGAGCCGGATTATATCAGCGGTTCCCAAACGTTGGAGCGCCCCCCCGGAGTTCCCCAGAGCGTTTACAGGGGGGAGCGCAAGAAAAAAAGGCAAAAAGCAAGTGATGATGCATATTTTAAAAAATCTTTATTCTTATTTCTGCTCTAAAACATACATATTTTCGATTAAAATATTTATTAAAACTTTACCGAAAACTTTATAATGTAGAAACAGCAACTCATTGTCCATCGTAAGTTATGCTTTGTTATAGGACACAGTATTAAAAGGTTGGGAACCATTGCCTTATATAGAGAGAGCATGTTGGCGTGACACTAGTGTTGCCAACCGCCCCACGAAAGCTGGGACGTCCCGCTTCTAGGGTTTTAGGGGACTCGTCCCGCGGAAGGTGTGTGCGGGACGCCCTTTGTCCCATTTTTTAAATAGAGTAAGAAATTTAATAATTTGATAAATTAGAAGAAATTTTAACCCTTAAGTTTCTTTTATATTTAAATATTATAGTCTATTTTATAAATAAATATTATTTTAGAGCAGAAGTGATTCTATACTTTGTTTCTTTTCTAAATAGAAAATATTATGATTTTCCTACCGAGTTGTATGGTGGGTAAAGCACCGCACTCCGGTTTCGGGTTCAACTCCCGGGGTTCGATCCCCGACTGGGTGTGGTTATCATTGTGTCCGTCCCTTCATAGGGGCAACATTGGTCCACCTACTAGATGTCCTCATTATAAAGAGACCAACAATTCCGGCCTGTTGTTTCTAGAACCTTCAAGGCAGAGGCCGGCGATTAGAAAAAAATTATGATTTCACTAAAAGTGGTTTAATGCAGCTGAAGAATTTTTTTACAAATAAATAATTCTTAATCTAATCTTGGTAGGAGATTTGATTTAAGACTTGAAGTTTCTTTTATAAAAGTATATCATTGATACTTACTTATAGGTTGTTTTAATTATTTCTTAAATGGCAAAGTAAAAAGTTTTGTTTTGTTTGTGAAAGGAATTAAAAAGTTCATTTAATTGAATGCTAATGATAGTACTGTTTGTTCTGATTATAAAGAGCGATAGAGGACTCCATAATAATTAATGCTCATTTTTCATTAGTTTGCCCGACTGTTGTAATTTTTGTTAACTATATTGCCACCGTTATGCAAAATTAAACTTAATATTCAATGCAGTTATTCAAAATGAAAAAATTAAATCAGGTTTTAATTTTTATTCTCGCCTTTCTGTAATTAGTAAGGTGCTTTTTTTTATCACGTCCCGAAATTCAGTCGTGAAAGTCCCTTGAATTCGTGAATAAAAGTTGGCAAGCCCACGTGACACTGAACTCGAGGTAGTGGCGGCTCGTGGGTTATTTAAAAGGAGGTTCACAAAGCAAATTTCGAAAATTAAATGTGCAGATACGACGCACCTTACAAGTTAAAATAGATTTGCGTTTCCAGCAGTCAAAGGAAAACAAGGCACGCGAATGAAAGAAAACAAGTCATCCATTGCTTTAGCTTCGAAACACGTCTTTGACTCCCATCTTAATTATTGACACTAGTTTGTAAAAAGATAATGTAGTGAAAAATGATAGAAATAAAGAAAATATTAAGAAAATAAAATAAAAATGGGATTAACTAACCGAACGTAACAAACTGGGGCAAAATCCGAAAGAGAAAACCGAAAAAAAAGAACCCGTGTGCGCATTGAAAGTGTGCGAACGGAATGATTTCATCAGTGCCGTACTTCTCTCCCAGCTGTCTCGGCTTCTGGTCCCAGAGAGAGGGTTCAGTGGGGAAATTTTCCGTTCGCACGTGCGATTGATTCAAGACTGTGCTGTAGTAATGACTTTAGTGACATTGCTACGTGGAATCGACTATGTTAACCCATTTGTACCCAAATATTTTTCCGATTTCCTTCGATTCTTGCTAATACAAGCAATAATAGATAAATTTCTGATGTCAACTTCTTGCACAAGGGATGATTTCTTTTAAAATCCTTTTGTATAAAAATTGAAATGTCAACATCCTGCTTGGGCATGTTAAAATACTTTGTGGAGGTGAGGTGAATAAAGACTAGGAAAAATAAATAACGTTTCCGACTGATAGCGAAAATGACGTCCCAAAAAATTGACACTAGGCATAACTGACACTAGGATTAGGGGTGTTTTTTATGAAGACAGAATCATCTTGGAAAAAGTTTCATAATGAACGTTTTCAGTGTGATTTATTCATACTTTTTGAATGCACGCTCCCAATTTCGTTGAAAAAAAAAAAAGTGGTTTTTGCTCGGCGAAACAACCTTGAAATAATTCAACGAATTTAATTCAACGTTTTCTGGAGCAGAATCTCGTGACTCGGCAGATGAATGGCATTCCATCGGCAAGGCGCTAATTACCAACCATCTCAAGTGAAGAGGTTAGTATGAGAATTGTGCTCCTCAATCCATTGAGCGACTTCCTGATACGTCAATCTTGGCGGGAACCGTTTCCCCCTTCCACAACACACCGTTATCGAACGCCACTACATTACATTTCTCTTTTTTAATTTAGTGGTGGTGATCGTTGATTAGATATTTTGGCGTGTTGATAAAAGAACCACGGTTTTCAAATTCTTTTGTGGACTTTTTTTTTTTAAGAGAATAAATTCGTGTCATTGACGAAAGGCGTAGAGAGAGACAGAAGTACGGGAAAGTTACAGTGAAAGGAATTGTTTTTAAATCTTAGGATTTCATTGGAAGAAAAAAGAGATTTAATTATCGGTTTTTTATGCCTTGATTTTTTCTATATATTTGTGTGTTTGCTTTTCGGTCTGCTACGTTTTCCCAGTTCGTGCAGAAAGATAAAATAAATTAAGTAAACAAGAAAGAAAAAAAGCATGCCAAAAGCAGCGACAATGGAACTTTTTCCAACCCGACTGTCTTTATACATTATTGCATTATCTTAGCTGAAATTTTACTGAAAATTACATACATTTACGAAAGTATGTTCTTTGCTATTGTTTAGATTGTAAATAAAAGTTGAACACTAACTTTTGTTACAGCTGCATAAAGCTAGGAAAAGAAAAAAAAACCATTTGTCACGGACAAAAATTGATGGACATGAAGTATTTTTAGATATTATCAATAATTAGCATATTTTAATTAATGAACTCTTAGATTAGCCTGGATCTAATATTTTTGATTCTCGTCAACAATTTATCACTATACAATTTTTTTTAGTGATTGGATGATAAATACTGATTTTTTTTTATGCTCCATTGTCGTTTAAAAAAACACTGCTTAAAAATCTGACAAGGAACATTCGTTATTTCAAAACAAATTTGCCCGTTTATACTACTCAAATTTAGATTTCCAAAATTCAATGCTCTACGCGACAGATTTCTAGACACATCTTTTAAATAATTCCCTAATTCGCTGAGTATCGTTTCGAATTAATTATTACTTTTTAACAAACGGAACAGAACTATTAAAAGCCTGCATTGATTTTGTAATTATGTATTTACACGTGAGGTGAATCCTCCCTAATTATTCGGAATCGATTTTAGAAACCAGATGTAATGACGTTCCTCTGTTTTTAAATAGAAAAATAAATTAAATATGCATTATACTCACAGTAATGCCATATAGCGCTTGCGTGATAAAAATACAAACCATCATTACTCTCTTGTATAAAATTCCATATGTATTCGGCTGTTCGAGTCTCGTCAGGGGGACCCCCCAATTGTTCATGAAACCCCCTAATTTTTTAGTTTCATTATTGCCATATTAAAACGATATTAACTGACTATGTCATTTTATCACTCATCTTTCGCGTATTTCGCCTGGTAACTCTATGTTGAAATTTTTATAATTGTAACCTATTTATAGAAAAATGCATGTGATGCATATTCAACAGCTTACAAAATATTGTAACAATAGATTAAAGCTGTTGTAAACTAATAGTATTTAAATATATGTAAAATTATGTCGCATTTTTGGGACACATTTTTCGGCCAATTTTCAATAAAGGGGGTGAGAGATAAAATGACAGAGTCATTAATAAATAAGTTTGAAAGAAACACACACACACACACACACACACATATATATATATATACATATATACACATATGTGTGTGTGTGTGTGTGTGTGTTTCTTTCAAACTTATTTATTTTGAATAGGGATGGACGCGAGACGTGCGAGACGAGAATCGGGGCTGTCTCGTCTCGTCTCGCAGTGGTAAACCTCTGTCTCGTCTCGCGTCTCGTCTCGTCTCGCAAAGAAATTGCTTTCTCGTCTCGCGCGAGACGCGAGACGTCTCGCGAGTCTCGCAAAATTAAAGACTGCGATTTCGTTACCATTTTATACTAACTTATTATTGGGATTTTATTGAAAATTAATATTAATAATAACAATTACTTACATATAGCCACATTAGTAGATATATTAATAACTATATCAGCATATATCCAGGGCCTGATTACTGAAAAGGCTCGGGAAGCTTGAGCTTCCCCTCACAATTTGAAGGGGGCCTTAAAATGACTGAAAAACTGCTATAAGATTTCAAAATTTTGTTTTTAAATGATCTTTTAAGTTATTGTACACATTTTTAATGAAGAGATGTTCTGCTTTTCAGAAGTCTTGATACTCCATATCGCAACATTTATAAATTAGTTGTTTGCGATGTCATTGCCTGAGACACCTGCTGCAGTTGAGAGCTTTTTCTATTATGGGGAATATTTGGGCAGCAGAGAGGGGTAAACTTTTAATATGTAATATTAAATATCTTCTAAATGTCAAAATTAATTCTCAACTTCTGTGTTGTGATTTTTATGATGTCATCAAAACAAACAAAGAATTCCTGAAAAAAGCCATGTCTAATGAAAAATAGGACTAAATTAATAAAGTTTAATGTTCCAGTAAGGAAATGTTTTTAGTTATTTGTATTAAAGTAATTTCAAAAATACTGTAAAATCCCGTTACACTATTATGAAGATTAATGAATAAAATATTTTTATCAAAGGAAAATTTCAAATTAATGAATAAAATGTTTTTATCAAAAGAAATCGTTAGAACTAATTAAATCAATAACATTTATTTTTTTATGAATAAAATATTTTTATGAAAGAAAATCATTAAAACTTTAATTTTCCCAAACAAAAAGGGGATGGGGGGCCCGAAATGAATCTGAGCTTCCCCTCACTTCAGAGGTTAATCGGGCCCTGCATATATCGGCATTTGAAGTAAAAAAATTGAGATTTAATACGTACATATAATGTCACACCGAAAATATAGTATTTATTTTTATTTACTAGCTGCGTGCCCGTTCTTCGCACTGTAGTAAACGAAAATTTTCCTAACATATAAACACAACTTTCCTAACATAAAATTTTCCTAACAATCAATTAATTCCAGTGATGTGGAATCTAAAATAAAAGCAAAATTATTTGACTCTTGATGTAAAGTTTGCGTCATGAGTATTAACCTGGCATCATTGCAATATAATGACTCAAAAAACTACGTCGCGATCACTACGTGTCAAAAACTACGTGTCATTCGCGATCATAAAAGTGAAAAGCTTAGCTGTTTGCAGAGAACTCCCGAGTTTCAAAATGTGTTATTTCTACATCATACTCTAGTTTTACATCATACTGTTCAAGTTGTAGCATTAAATACCTCAGACACTACATGAAATGGACAACCGTTTGTTTTAAAATAGCTGCGCACCCGCTCTTCATACGAGAAGTAGCGAATATTTTACTAAAATCATATCTGCATGAGACAAAACAGATTTTTTTTTTTAAGTTCAAGTAATCTCCTCTGTTGAAATTACTGCGGGATATATTAACACAAATTAGAATTACTTATCGTTTAGTTGGTTGTAAGATAACCCTTCAAAAATTATAAACAGAACACTTTTAGTCTTTATTAAATCTCTACTATTTATTTTAACGTCAATTTCAAGTCTCTAAAATATATGTAATTTTTATATTAATGAAAACAAGATTGTATTAACGATAATTATAATTATTTGCCTAATATTTCCAATAACATTACCGTGTGTGCATTTTTAGATTTCATTATAGTATCCCAGTTGGTTAATAGACGTCTCATTTTTTGTTTATATTTTAAATTACTGAACAGTTAATTTGTTGACGACTATCCGTTTGTACTTTTCCACAATAATTTTTAGCGATAGTACTACAGTCGTTATGGTCGCCCTGTTTACAGAAAAATTAAACCATAATCCCCCTAATGTATATCCAGTGTGGATTTTTTAAAAAAATGAAAAGACATCTAACAGGCGAAGATAATTTTAGAATAGGAACCCAACTGCAAGATAAAATGATGGGGAGGAAAAAAATTTATAAAAGTTTTGAAAGCCGAAGGAAGGGAAAACATGATAATATAAAAAGAGAAATAGTTTTTTAAAAAATTGCTTGCATTTCATTCCGTCCGATATTAATATATAAGAATAAAAAATGTCATTTTAATCTCTTTAAAATAGGCCAACAATAGGGATTTAACCGCCCCTAGAAAGTTGTTACCAGGGTGGGCGCCCCCCCCCCTACGCACGCCGCAACGTGCGGGAAAGTTTGAGTCGCTTTTCAGATCGTATTTATGCGAGACGGAAAAAATGCGAGAATTCTCGCGAGAAATCTCGTGCGAGACAAGACTCTGTCTCGTCTCGCGTCTCGTCCCGCAAAATATTTTCTTTCTCGTCTCGCAAAAAAATGCCTGTCTCGTCTCGCGTCTCGTCTCGCGAGACAATGCGAGAATTCTCGCGTCTCGCGTCCATCCCTAATTTTGAAAAATTATATTTTCAAAATAAATAAGTTTAAAAGTCTTATTATACTTTTATAATAAGACTTTTAAACTAATTATTATATAAGTCGAAAAGTCTTATTATACTTTTCGATTTCTCACCAAATATAAGAAATATCGAGAAGTTGAGTTCGATTTTGGAAAATTATTTTTGGCGCCAATTTTGGCGGTACTCCACGAAAAGTCGCCAAGTTTAATGATAGTTTGGGACATTTTGGGTATAGCCCAAACAAAGATTGACCATAATCTTTAATTGTATTGCATTGATGATGAATATAGACCTTAATGTATTGAAAGTTTATTGGGTAACCCTGAAAATAAACTACAAAGCCAATTGGAATCAATAAAGGACGTGCACAACTAGATGTTACAACAGTCCTAAATACAAAACTTCAATATTATGCGGCTAGTCGTTTTTGAGTTATGAAAGTTACATGCGTGCATGCATACGTGCAGAAGTTACCACAAGACTAGTAGTCACAAGACATCTGATCGTACATGCATACGTACTTACTTACATGCAGTACACACACTGCAGAAGTAAGCACACTGGCACATCAAGAAAAAACTAGTCAAATTAAATTTAGGAAAAGTGAAAATCAATATTTTTTTAGATTAAGCTCAAATTGAGTATGTATTAACCTCAAATTAAGCTCTATCGATTAAGCTCAAATTGAGTATGTATATTATAGGTCATAGTCTCATTATCTGCATAGATTATGGTGGGTGTAGTGTTGATAGTTTGTTCACAGAGTTGCAGAAAGTAATTCTTATATATTACGTCCTAAGGATGCAAATCATTTAAAGTGAGCTAGTGCCAAAATGATGCATTAGATTGATCTCATATTAGGTGCGCATATTATAAGTCTCTGTCTAACATACTACATAAATTTTAGTGAGTGCACGGCTTACAGTTTTTTGCACGGCTACAAAAAAGTATTCTTATACATTGCAACCTACACTCTCAAATCGTTTTAACTGGACTAGCATCTGAACGCTAGTTGAGTTGAATGAAATTTATTGAAACGCTCGGTAAAGATTGTTCTGAAAGTCGAGTGGAGTTCAGATTTTTAATTTTTTTATGGTTATGCTAATGTCATTGTTTGTTTGCAGCACATTCTGTTAAGCATTCCTGCAAAAAATCTTGCGAATGAAATACTACTAATATATCTAACGTCAGTGTTCATTTTGCTTTAAATATATCTTACTATAATCTCACAGTTCCTTTGACAATTTAGGGTTAAGAAAATAACTATAAAAATTTGTAAGGGTAATGTCTAGAGACTTGCTATATACGTTAAAATCGAATACTAGTTATTAACTATTATAAATAGTTAAAATATAAATAGGTTTTTTATATCTATTATTAATAGTTACAGTAACACGTGCATTATACTCAACAAATTAGTCAGCACGAGCTAAATTAATGATATATTCTGTAGTCTCTGAAGAAATCTTTTAATCAAATTTAAGAATAGAAAATCAACTGCTTTTTTATGCTAAAACATCGTAGACATCACGATAACTAAACCATTTTATTTCTTTCCTGGCGAATTCTATATACAGAATAATTAAGGAAACTTCTATTTTGTTTGCAGTAACACTATATACCAACACTTCAGTGTATCTGTAATTAATACTTTATTAAAAACTGAAGTTGGGTGTTATTGTTTGTTGCTAAAAGTGGATGCCATATTCCGACATTCAAACAGATTTAAAAGAAAGAAAGTTTTATTAAGTACCAACTTGCGTGATTTATCTGTTTTTACATCAACACGAAATCTAAATGAAAGTTATTCAATTCATAAGTTTGCAATTATGAACTCAAATTACATCGAGAAAACAATTTTACTTTTTAGTCCTTTAACATGCATGTTTTCTGAAATAAAAGCAAGCAAAAATAAAAATGAAGTAGCATGAAACTTAGTTGGCATTTTTAACTAATGAACTTTTCTATCGTAAATTTCAGGAGAAAATAATATATGCACTTATTTCAAAGAACGTCGTGCAAAAAAACAAAATGATTTCTCTGCCTTTTCTTCTATTTCGGTTATTTACGACAGTTTACAGGGATACTACTGGATTTTACTGAGATTACAGAAAAACAAGAAAGAAAAATCATTCCAAATGTATCGAATTTCGCAAGATTCTAGAGATAACTTAAAAAACTGAATATCTCTCTATATATTAATGTAATTTTCATTTTATTTCAATCCTTTAAGTAAAAAGAGTAAGTTGTAATAAACGTTTATTTTCAATGTGCTTGAAATAAATGTCTCTAGACTGCCATAGACCAGAATGTATTGGAATTCTTACAGGTGTCCCAGTAAAAGACCTATGAATGCTGCATACTCTATTTTCAATGGAGACAATTGGGGCATAGGGTGCATGGTACATTATTGTAGGGATGACATATACAGTCCGCTTAATGGATTAGTCATTTTGACATGAAAAATTATTCTAATAAGAGGGATATTCCGTTATCCCGTATCATATTGACAAATTACTGTGGTTTGGTACTGTTGCGAATTCACTCGTAGCATCTACTAACCATCGCATTTAGTGGCGTCATTTCGTCAGTTTCATTTTTACTTCCTTGTACGTAGTATAAGGAAGTAATGTGATCCCGAAAAATTTTGGGGGCCAAATTTCGACAAAAAAACAGATTTTGACTACCTCTAAATTGAATTTAAAAATTTTTTTCAATGCATCTCATCGTAGGCTATCATGCACGATCATATTAATGCGTCTGCAACTCATTTTGACCAGCGGCGAGTCTATTGTGGCCAGTTTTTCCATGCCGTCTGTACGTACGTATGTACGTACGTACGTACGTACGTATGTATGTAACTCGCATATCTCAAAAACTATTGGTCGTAGAATGTTGAGATTTGATATTTAGGATTGTTCTATGATCTAGTTGTGCACCTCCCCTTTCGGTGACAATCGAATGGTTAGTTTATTTACAGGACCGCCCAAAAGATTCGAAATACATTACGCTCTATGGGCCAAAATTCATTAAACTCGCCTAACTAAAAAGCTATTAGGCGTAGAATGTCGAAACTTCATATTTTGGATATTTGTAACATCTAGTTGTGCACCTCCGCTTTTGGTTCCATTCGACTGGATAGTTTATCTACAGGACTGCCCGAAACATTCGAAATACATTACGCTCAATGGGCCGAAATTCATTAAACTCGCATATCTCAAAAACTATTAGGCGTAGAATGTTGAAACTTTATATTTAGGAACGTTGTAACATCTAGTTGTGCACCTCCCCTTTCGGTTCCATTCGACTGGATAGTTTATCTACAGAACCGCCCAAAAGATTCGAAATACATTACGCACTATGGGCCGAAATTCATCAAAGCGTTTTTTAGAGGTATTGGGCTATTTTAAATGACTCAGAAGTGATATATGCTGTAAAGAGTTAGAAAATGAATTTCTCCATTAAAAAAAGTGTCTTTATCATTCATAGTTCAGCTACAGGAACACTCAAAAGATTTCCAATACATTACGGTCAATGGCAATTTTAGGGGCATTCATCCATTTCAAGCACAATGCCGTCCTACCACATAAGTTAGGTAATGGTCCGACCACGGTCACGTGACTCCCTCAAGAACTATCCAAATGTCGCCAAGCTTGGCGACTTTTGGTGTACGTGTGTGCATATTTAACTCACAAATCTCAAAAACTATTATGAAATTTCATATATAAGATTGTTGTAACATCTAGTTGTGCATCTCGATTTTTGGTTCCAATCTACTGGAGAGTTTATTTACAGAACCACCGAAAAGAATTTCAGTACTTTAATGTCTATGGACATCTTCAATATAATACAACTGTAGACGGTCATTGTTTGGTACATGCCCAAAATCTCGCCGTCTGTCCTCGGCCTTGGCGAGATTTGGCGAAATACCGCCAAATTTTGCAATATTCAGTTATTTGTTAAATGCCCAAAGTATCGCCATTTGTCATCGTTCTTGGCGAGTTTTGGCGAAATATCGCCATATTTGGCGATAATCTGTCATTGTTTGGTTCATGCTTAAAATCTCGCCAAATGTCGTGGAAATTGACGAGTTTCGCCGAAATATCGCCAAATTTGGCGCCAAAAATTATTTCGTATTTTGTATAACTGTAAAACTTTAACCCGTAGAATTTTGAACTTTTGTATTTAGAACTTTTGTAATATCTAACTGTTTTCAATAGCTTTTTTGACAGCAATCGACTGAGAATTTATTTACAGGGTTTGCCAAATGACTACTTTGGCTATCCCCAAAATCTCGCAGACTATCTCAAGTTTGTCGGCTTTTGGTGAAATATCGCCAAATAAAGTGTCAGAAGGAAATCTTTCAAATTGAACTCAGCTTGGCGATATCGAAATATTTGGCTAGAAATCGCTAAATCTTACTATTATTAATATTTTATCTCTTTCAAACAAATAAGTTTAGAGGAAGTGCGTCGAAAATATTTTTGATCTAATAGACGTGCAAGGAAGTCATGTGTTGGACACATCAGATTTTTTTTTTGTTTTATTGTAGAGTCACTAGTGGTAACGGTATAAAAAAGAATACGCTTTTTTTAAAATTAAATTTTTTCTTCTTGTTGTAACTGTGTTGAACTTGTGCTATTAAATAAATGTGTGTGATGTATGACACTGGAGTACAGAGAATTACTAGAAACTTTGATTTACCACTGACCCATATAAATTCGTAAACATTGGATAGATTCGTAACAGACACATTGAAAATTTATCGCATTAAACTCGATATCGCGTATACTATTCGAATAGTGAAATAGACAATACTATTCAAAGACTGAAATCGGGTATAGTATACAAAGAGTGAAATCGCTAATACTGTTCAAAGAGTAAAAATCACGAATATTCACTATTCGATTAATCAATTATTGATTCTATTTGAACAGTAATCGATTATAGAAATCAATCGAATGGCACATCAACTAGATCTCAAACTAAAATCTTTTTTTAATTTATCCCTGTGACAAATTGCGTTCAAGTTCCTGTATCAGAATCCACCAACTTCTTGAAAGCTGATACTGTGTTACTTCAAAGACTGTGTGCAGTAGCCAATGTCTTTATCCTGATATTTTATTCATGAACCTTACCAACTTCTCGAACAGAAAAAGGGTTTTCTAAAGCCAATTCGCCCACATTCCCCTTTGCAGAAGAGGTCAGGTTAAGTTTTGTTTTCGTTTCGCCTCGGAGAAAAGATTTTCTGCTAAGCAGCATTTCGGGGGATAATGAAATTGTCCAGAGAATGACCAAACGTCTGGGTCAAGGATTATTTGGGGAACAGAAGGGTTTCTGTGGGAAGTATGAATCGGTAGTTTTATTCCGTGTTTGTTTGGAAATGCGTAAGGATTCACACAATTTAATAATTTGCAGACAATACGGTAGATGTAACAAATTCGTAGGTGTAGGACAAATTCTCGTAGGTGTAATTTGTAGACAAATTTGTAGACAAATTCGTACGGTAGGTGAATTAACAGAAAGTTAATGTTATTTTTTGATGATGAGCATATTTTCTTAAATGTATATGCAATTTTTTACTTCTTTATGCGAAGTAAAAGGAAGCATCATGAAAAATTTAATTTTCCAGGTTTAGACGGAAAATTCGGATTAGCCGTCTCTAAATTGACTTTGATGAGTTTTTACATGATGCCTCAACGTATGCATGTATGTACGTAAATGTGTATGCATGTACGATCTGTTTTAATGAAATAATTCGAATTAATTTAATCACTACATGCATTCGAGATAACCGACTTTGAAAAATACATTCGAACGCTCAGTACACAGCATTTGAATAGCAATTGGCATTCGAAATCTGAAGAAAAATCATGAATACTCTTCGAATAGTGAAATCGGTATTACTATTCGAATAGTGAAACCGTGATTATTATTCGAATATTCGAATTGTGAAACCGTGATTATTATTCGAATATTTAAATTGTGAAACTGTGATTATTATTCGAATGTTCGAATTGTGAAACCGCAAATGCTATTCGAATAGCGAAATCGCTATTACGAAATCCCTATATGCATGTACGATCTGTTTTAATGAAATAATTCGAATTAATTTAATTACTACATGCATTCGAGATAACCGACTTTGAAAAATACGTTCGAACGCTCAGTACAGCATTTGAATAGCACATGACATTCGAAATCTCGAATAAAAATCATGAATACTCTTCGAATAGTGAAATCGGTATTACTATTCGAATAGTGAAACCGTGATTATTATTCGAATATTCGAATTGTGAAACCGTGATTATTATTCGAATATTTGAATTGTGAAACTGTGATTATTATTCGAATGTTCGAATTGTGAAACCGCAAATGCTATTCGAATAGCGAAATCGCTATTATTATTCGAATAGTGAAACCGCGATTATTATTCGAATAGTGAAACTGTGATTATTACTCCATTCCAATAGTGAAACCACTGCAGGGGCGTAGCCAGAAATTTTTCATGGGGGGGTTAAGACTACTACAACTCATATATATGTATACATGGGTGTGATAATTAGTGAAGAATATACATTTTGTATGGCAAAAAATTCCTCATGGGGGGGGGGGGGTTATGACCCCCATAACCCCCCTTGGCTACGCCCCTGGAAACCAAAAATACTATTCGAATAGCAATTGCTAATATCATTCGAGATTTCGAATGCCATGTGCTATTCGAATACTATGTGCTGAGCTTCCGAATGCAATGTGAAAATCGTGAATATTCACTAATCGATGAATCGATTATGCATTCTATTCGAACAGTTGTAATCGATTATAGAAATCACTCGAATGGCACGTCAACTAGATCTCAAGCTAAAATCTTTTTAAATCTAACCCTTCTACAAACTGTGCAAGGTTGTTATCAAAATGCACCAACTTCCTAAAGCGGATAATCAGTTACTTCAAAGATTATGTGTAGCCAATCGGGATATTTTATTCATGAACTTAAACCAGCTTCTCGGACAGAAAAAGATTTCTAAACGCCGATTCACTTCTATTTTGCTTTCCGGAAGAGTTCAGGTTAAGTTTTGTTTTCGTTTCGCCTCGCAGAAAGATTTTCTGTTAAGCAGTATTCCGGAGGATAATGAAATTGTCCAGAGCTTGACCAAACAGCCTCGAGGATTGTTTGGGGATCAAAAGGATTTCTGTGAGCGGAATAATTCGGTAGTTTATTCCGCGTTTGTTTGGAAATGAACAAGGGCTCATGGAATATAATAGTTTGCCAGGCAATACGCAGGTGAATGTATGGTAATACTAGTAATCGGTGTATATTTACGTATGCATAAATTACCGAAGGCCAAGCAGAGACAAACCGAAATCATAAGCACTTTTCAAATTAGTGAGAAAGTTTCACGAAACTGCTTTATCCCTTATAGTGATTCATAATAAATGCGACAAAAAGAAAACTTGATTGTGAACGTTGTAATTAATATATTTAGAAAATTCAAATTTACCTCAAAACTATTCAAATTTAAATCAAAACCATTTATTCAAGTTTCTACAGGTGTTCAATATGTGCCCCTCCGGTGGCACGATAAATGCCTACACGGTAATCAAGCTCCAGGGCTCTATTCTGCCACGTTCGTATAAGCGCACGTTCGGATATGTGACATCAAAATGACGTTTTTCGCATCCTGCTAACGTATGTTAGTATTCTGCAAGGTACAGTAGAACTTTAGGTGCAGATACTTCCTACCGAATGTTTACATTAGCATACGTTTCGAAATACGTCACAAATCCGAACGTTCGATTAAACGAATGTGGCAGAATAGACCCCCAGCCACACTCGTGATAGCATATCCCCTGTGATGGAGTTCAACACTGCAGTTATCCGCTGATTCAGTTCCTCTAAGTCCTGAGGAAGTGGAGGCACAGACACCTTGTCTTTAACGAAACCCCAGAGAAAAAATCACAGGGCGTTAGATCTGGTGATCTCGGCGGCCAATGAAGACATGTCAAATCCTGTGGCCCAGTACGGCCAATCCAGCGATGGGGTAGATGTTCGTTCAGGAACTCACGTACGCTGTTATTCCAATGTGGGGAGCACCATCTTGCTGCAAAATGAAACCAGGAACAGCTTCCTCCAGCTGCGGGAGCAACCACTCAGAGAGCATGTCTTGGTAAATGTCCCCATTAATCGATTTTTCAGCAAAGAAAAATGGACCAAAAATACAACTGTTTGATGAACCTTGGGAGAATCACGCTGATGTTCAAATGTTACCTGGGCATTTTCCGTGCCCCAAAATCGCAAATTATGACGATTAACTTTGCCACATAAGTGAAACGTGGCTTCATCGGTAAACACCAGTGTGTTCTCGAAACCATTCACTTCGAGCTTTTCTTGAAATTTCACCCAT